>PVKS010031621.1:0-23277 GCA_004027875.1 Aplodontia rufa | reverse complement strand
AAATTCATGTATTCCCAAAGTTCATGAACAAATACTGTAGATCTTATAAGTGGCAAAGTCTAGAAAATCACTCAGTACAGAAAATATGTAACTATAACTTTTTTTGTTTAACCGCGAACATCTGTCATCAAAAATCTGAGTATAACAAAATTTTCAAAAGTCAGAATGTGAAGTTTAGTAGAAGAGAAGGAGGAGACAGTGCATGGGAGGGAGGATAGAAGGGAAATAGGGGATCATAAACCAAAAATCAAATTCCTTGCATATATGAGTTTATCAGGTTGAACACAACAATTATGTATCAATATAAAGCTCTTTTAAAAAGAGGTTAAAAAGAAAGATTCAAAAAATATAGAGTGAGTAGGAAGAGATAATCAAGGTTGATTTTTTTTAATGTTGTTGTTATTTGTTTTGTAGAAAAGCTGATTGATATCACATCAAAAACTCTGTAAAGCCCCCAAAATTAGACAATTATTTTTGCTGTTGTTTTGATTTGTTTTTCACTAAAACATGTGGTACAGGGTGAGAGATTTTCTTTCTCCATGTTAATGAAATAGATTCAGAGCAGCCTGGTGTTGGTCTAACACTGTGACTGCACTAACTCTGCACTGGAACTAGGTACAGTAAAATATGGTCCCCTGAATTATCACCTGGACAATCTGCTGGCCTTATTAGGCCTGAGAAGGTGAATTCTACCAAAAACAAGTATACTCAAAGCAGAATGCAGGGTGAAAGGTGATGCCTCTGCTTGCTGACAGCTCTGTCACGATCACAGAACCACAAGCCCTGCAGATCTAAAGGAATAAATCCAATGGATAGCTTGAAAGGGTCCTCCAGATAGACATGTAACTTCTGTCAGCGACAGAAATCATGACACTATGTTTACACTCAGGCTGCTGTATCCCAAAAACTGAGCTTCTTGTATAATGAGTATTGATTATGCTACAGTTTTGTGAAAAGATATATAAAGTTAGGTACTACGTTGATTCAAAAGTAAAACATTTTATCAAAATATAAGGTTTGCTTAAACTTGTCTATTTAGATGTTAACTTAGGATTTAAAGAAGAACACCTTGGTTAATTTCACTTACCGATGGTGAAGGTTGATGATAGGGCACATTTTAAAAAAATGTCCATTTGTGGAATTTACTCACCTTTATCCAGAAGTGGAAAGACTCCAGGACAAATTAGACAATTCCAGATTTTATGAGTCTCTGAGTTGCAAAAGTGTTTTTAAAAACCAAGCTGTCCTATGTTTGATGTATTTTCCTTTGGGGCTTGAGTAATAAACATAGATATATGGAGGGAAGAATTTTATATCAAGTTTTAATGAAAGGTTAATCACTTCAGCACCAATAAGTCACTTGCTAGGAAAGACATTCTAATTCAAAACTGTGAGGTTTGATATGTGTTTCCACTTATTAAAATGTAAGGAGAGAAACACTGAAAATAACCAAACAAAATATAGCTATTAACTTCTTGATGGTTCCTGATGGTAATAGATTCTTGTCAAAGTAGAAGCAGACTTAAGATGACCTTGGCTGAAGTGACTAGTTCTGAAATTCAATTAACTGCTGCATTAGGGTAGTAATGAACACACTTTACTGCAGGTTAGTAACATCCAGAGGAAATAAAAGCCCAAGGGTGCAAGGAGTTCAGTATGCCACAAAAGAGCAGAAGAATAAAATGATCTGTGAGTACTTGAAACTTCATGTAACAAATTGCTTCTAACGTTATAATATATAGACAAAAAGTCCTTCATTCTTTAAGAGAAAATTATAGCAGAGAGTTGTTGGGTATGATGCTAATAGTTTCTCTACTAACATATGAGAAAGTAAGACCATTTCTGGAAGATTGTAAGATTGGCCAAAACTATTCATCCTTTTTGTATCTTTGCTCTTTGCCAGTTGATTTTGCAAGTCGTTTTTTTTTTTTTTGTTGTTGTTGTTTTGTTTTGTTTTGTTTTTTAAGAGGTGACACCTTTTTCTTCTTCTTGAGACTGAACTAGTTTGCTGACTTGCATGGACCAAAGTGAATAGTCTAAAGTAATCCTATCTTCAGATTTTAAGAGGCCTCATCTTTCATTATTGCTGTTTGATTCCTTGGAATCTCCCTAAAAATTATAAAAATCCAGACTGGATATAAGAAAAAAATTAGAACAGAATCAGGCCACAGATTTAAATGAACCAAGTCCCAGAACATGTAAAAGCTAAGCAAAGTCAAATGTCATCAAATTCTCCTTCAGCTGACTGCAGTGGGTACATATACAAGACCCCCTAGACCTGTCAAGCCCTCACTGACCCAATGACTCCTAAGCTAATTAAACACCTATTGTTTTAAACTATTAAATGTTGCAGTGATGTGTTATATAGCAACAGAGAATTGACGTTACTGATTATATTATCTTGGAAAAATATTACAGAGATTTCTTCTGTACCTTTTGTTTTGTTGCCTTACATTACTTGAAAGTACATGTTCTAGCACCATTAGTGAATAAATGTGTACCTCTTTTTACTAGGTTTTTAAATTTGCACATTAACTTTTGATAGAGAGTATGGTTGATACACATGATATGCGTAGTTGGTAGTCAGCAGCAGTAAATTTAACTTCCAAATTAAAATTTAGCATATAACATGAAAGAAAAATTAATTTGAGACATTTATTTCATCATTCTGTTAATTAGATGGGAATATAACATCTCCTGTTGTACCTCACTCTGCCTCAAAATCTGGATTTAAATGCTACTGAAACCTGAAATTGTAGCAGTCCTTGAGCTTTCAAAACATGTCTTTTCTATTTCCCTTCAGTCTTTGTGTGTCAGAGACTTATTATCACTGGTGTGGAGTAAAGCAAAAACATGCTACAATGAGGTTTCTGAATCTAACTTCTCTTTTAAAACCAAGTTACACCAAGCAGTGACTTTTAGCCTGAAATAGATTTAAAAGTTTTGTTCTTCATGTATGATCTTTCAGAGAGTTACAGCATCTTGTCAACACTCTTTCACAACCACTCACCACTTCAGAATGACTTCTCTGAGTCTGGAGTCTGTTGCTCCCTCTTTATTGTCCATGCAACATTCACCTTAGATAAATCACACTAGCCAAATGTACTTTGCAGCTTTTTATTTATTTTTTAAATCTTGGGAACCGTAAACTGTATAAATGCTTATACTTCTCTTATTTAAAGATACTAAAACTTCAAATTCAAATATATGTATGTAAAAATATATTCTTTAAAAAGTTCAAAAGTTCACTTTTTTCTTGAAATAAATGAAAGCAAATAAACTGACAAAATGAAAGGCATAAAATGATTTTTAAATTACTGCACTCAATCAGAAATAACTGTTTCAGTTGAGAAAGGTAATGCTGATATTGTGGAAGAGTCACTAGGCCTTGGAGGTACCTAGAAGGGTGAAAGAAATTGTATAGACTGTGATGAGTGTGGAGTATACTTCAAGTACAGCATATGAAAGTAATCAACTTATTCCTGGAGGCACTGAGAAAAACAAGGATCTAACAATAGCAATTAGTGAGTGAAAAAATAGGAAAAACTGAACATGATTAAAGCATTTCATAGCAATGTGACTAAAATCAGTGAGTCTAGAGTCAGACTTCTGGATTTGAATCTAAGTTTATGCATTTACAAGATGTGTGACCCTGAGTGAATTACTAAGGTGCTTCTGTTTTTGCATCTGTAAATAAGTAATTGCTTTTCCTTTTATAGATGTTATATAGATTAGAACTCATATTTTATTTTCTATAATATTTATTTTCTAAAATATTTTATTTTCTAAAATAGTTGTCTTGCTCACTTATCACTGCCATATTCACCTCCTTCTTTCAGGGTAATAGGACTTTACGTCCTAGGACATTCTTTCCACAGATCTCCTCTTCTATTCCTTCCATTCATTTACATTTGTTCAAACATCAAATCTGCATCCCAGGAACATGCCTAGATCTAAAATAGAATCCTTCCCCATCATCCTTGTCTTTTTCTTCTGCATTTATATTTCTTCCTTGTATTTATCAATACTTCACATCATATTTTATATTTAGTTGTTTATTTTCTCTTTCTTCCACTAGAATATAATAAGATAATGGAAGTAGATATTTTGCTATATTATTTTTTGTTCACTTCTTAAATCCCTCTACCTAGCAAGTTATCTCTTACTGTTTGTTCAGTAAACACTGAATGAATAAAATGATTTTTAAATACACATCTGTTCATTCTCATGGGACAAGTGTTTAAAAAACCAGTGGCAAGATTTCTTTTGGATGCACAACCTGTACTTCTGTATATGAGTCTAGTACCTACAGAAAAAATAAATATCTTAACATACGTGTTAAATAAAGGAGAAAAACTACAGCTTGGTTATCACAGTTGGAATTTTTATCATGTAATCAAGTCAAAATAGATGTTTGAGGTAACAATTCAAAGTTATTAATTCCTCATACAATTTTATTTCATAGAGTAATCTAGTTACATTAATGCATTTTCTTTCAAATAGGTAATGTTGGGTATTCAGTAATACAACAGTGATATCAGGCTAATCCTTATTTGATTACCTTTCATGAATGGCTAATCAGTGCCTTCATTCAAATTCAAACAGTTCCTATTTTGGAACACAAGGCTTAAGTTAATTCCGAAAGTTTTAAAATTATATTGCTCTCTTTTTAAAAAAATGTATTCCTTGTGATTTTAAATGAGAGAGAGAGAGAGAGAGAGAGAGAGATGGTAGCCAGTGAGAGAGGTTCAGGAAAGTCCACCTGAACCTTCTTCCCTACCTATCCTGTGCAACCACACCTTCATCTTCTCATGGAAAGCAAAACAAACACTATAGTCCTTAGGGTGCTGGAGTGAATATGTCGCAGCGGGGACAAGAGAACTAAAATATTAGAACAGTTTGATCCTGGGAAAGAGGCAGGGCCACATTTTATTCAGAGCACAGTCTGGGATTTCAGGAACACTTAGAGAACCATTCTCCCTGAGACCATGGACGCATTGCCTGCCTAAAGCTGTGGCTGGATTAGGAAGTCAGGGAATGGCTTCTCTATTGCCTCCATCGGCAAATTAAAAACCATTGAATAGTAAGCAAGGGTAGGATAATTCTGGGAGAAGGACTGCAAGGGACAAGAACATCAGAAAGGGACTTTTTCTGAGTCAACACAAGAATGAAAGAGATAAACTCAAGAATGCCACCACTAAAAATATAAGGAGAAATGTATCAGGGAGTAAGGGATGGTTATAAAGGAGAAATAATTTCAAGGGCACTCGTAAAAAGCATGAATAAAACTGAAAATTTTTGTTATGCAAAATAAATGAGACACAAAAAGACAAGTACTACATGCCCTCATGTGTGGAATCTTAAAAGACTGACCTCAGAAATCCGAAGGAGCATTGTGGCTACTAGAGGAAGGGGAGGGAAGGATTGAGAATGTTGATCAACAGGAACTAAGTTACAAAGAGACAGGAGTGAGAAGTCCTGGTGTGCCGTTGTACAGTAGGGTGACTACGGATAATAAAAATTATATATCTCAAAAAGCTAAAAAATAGGATTATAAAATATTCTACTAGAAAAAAAATGATAAGCCTTTAAGGAGACAGATACATTTTTACATAATTCAAGCATTACAGAATATAAAAATGTATTGGGATAATCCAGGTTATCCCATTAATAAGTACACTTTTCATGTTTTATATTTGAGTTTAAAATGAACTACACCTAAAAGCAACAGTATCTGTAAAAATATAAATGCTGAATATGTACACATGCACTAGTGATAGATACAAGCTGAAAAATGAGCAGACTTTTGTTTTTTACATGAAGGAGATATGTGTTGGGATTGGAATACATCCGGATTCAGAGGCTAAATTTTTATGTCCCTGCTTCTTCTATCAGAATAGTTTTGATGATTTTAGTTTAGTGTGTGCATGCAACCTGTTAATAATCCTCTTTTCTACTTCCAAGGACTGGCATTTGTCTTACTGTAATGAAAAGGAAGCATAAATACAGACAAAATAAAAACACAGCATTTAATGGTGACCTAAGGTAAAGCATTTCTCATTGACTTTTAATTAAGGGCACAATTTGGCCAATTGAGTTCACCTTCCATTTGGTCACTTCACTGACTCTCTGACTGTCACTTGGTGCACAGTCACTTCATAGTCTCCCTGGTTTCTCAGATTTGGATAGTGATATAAGTACTTAAAAAAACTTACAATGGACCAGGGAAAATTTTACTCAATAAAAGACATAAAAATATTAGACAGTTATAAGAATCTAACAGATACAGTAAATTTCATTCCACTGAATGGTGATGGTATTTTCACTTACATTTTCATGTTGTATACTGTAATATTCTTAAGAGTTACCATCACATGTTTTATTAAACATCTATATGAAAACCATCCAACTCTTGGAATTATAGTTTATTTTGTAATTTTGGTTTAATTTTTTTTAAGAGAGAGAGGTAGGGAGGGATAAAGAAAGAGAAAATCAATTTTATTTATTTATTTTATTAGGCCTTTGTTTCTCCAAAACTTACTTGTGTATGTGGTGCTGGGGTTCAAACCTGGATCCTCATGCATTCCAGGCAAGCACTCCAACCACTGAGCCATCACTCCAGCCCACGGATTAATTATTATTTTTTTTTTTTAAAGAGAGAGGGACAGTGAGAGAGACAGAGAAAGAGAGAAACAACTTTGTTTAGTTTTTCACATGGCCTTAGTTGCTCCAACACTTAGTTGTGTACGTGGTGCTGGGGTTTGAACCCGGGTCCTTGTGCTTGCCAGGCAAGCGCTGAAACCGCTGAGCCACCGCTCCAGCCCCCTGGATTAATTATTTTTATATAAATAAAGCTGATCATTGTATTAGTCAACTTTCCACCTCTGTAGCAAAACCCCTGAGAAAATCAACTTAAAAGGAGGAAGGTTTTATTTTGGCTCATGGTTTCAGAGGTTTCAGTCCATGGTCTCTTGGTCTCAACCCTGGGGCCTGAGGTGAGTTAGAATATCATGACAGGAACATGGGTCAGAACAGAGCTGCTCACTTCAAGATTCAAGGAAGCAAAGATAAGATGAGGGGTCAGAGACTCCCTCAAGGGCACATCCCCAGAGATATAAGTTCCTTCTATTAGACCCCAGCTCCTAAAACTCCCTCCACCTCCCAAGAGTGCCACAGTCTGGTGACCAAGACTTCAATACATGGACCTTTGGGAGATATTTCAGTTCCCAACCATAACAGTTATTTGTTTAATTTGTATTTCCTACTATGAATATGTCTATTTTTGTACATAATGATATTATATAAATTCGAAATATAATAAAATCAACATTTGAATATTAAATAAGAGTCTCAGTAATTTCAGCAAGTAATGGTAAATGAAACATACACAGCACAAGAAAAAAAAACTTTCTTCCTATCTCATTTTTCTTTTAACTGAAACAGGAAATTGTTGAAGGTTAAAGAGATTTAATTCAAATCCATTATTCATATTTTATATGAGAATGATTGTCTATATTATGATCTAATAAGCTAATTAACTTCTATTGCACTCAGAAATTGCCATGGACCGTGTGCTACCTAACCTTTAATGTTAGAGTAGAAATGGCAGATTATGGCTGGGGGGGGGGCGCTACACAGCCCAGCATCCAAGCCACAGCACTTCTTAGCCTGAAAGAGTGTAACAGAAGGAGCAACCAGATGGGAAACTAGAATGACATACACAAAACAACATTTTCTCCAGCAACCTGGGACTTAGGGTCTCTCTAGTTATGCATGGGCTCTCTTATCCCAGATGTATATCTAAGAAATCTGTTTGCTCTGCCTTAGTTACAGACTTTCAGTACCTCACCTGGTAGCTTAGAATCAAAGAAAATGAATGCAGTTCTAGAGGCTGATGGAAAATGGTAGTGGATTTTGAATAAAAGTTATAAAGAACTAAAAATAAGAGTAAGAGACTCTGAATAAAGCTCTCTTTATAGAGTTGACTGCCCTGGCATCAGAGATGAAATATCTGAGTGAGGGAATGAGGCACTAGCAATTTACCTTACTGTACTGTAGATTTTGAAGATTGATGACATTTTGTCCCTCTTGTACAGCACATTGGATACATGAAAAGAGTATATGGTCTGCTTTAGTGCATGGAGTTTGTATCTGATTTATGAGCTGCATAGGGCTTTCCATCAAAATAACAGAAAAGGTTTTAGTGTTGCTTCAAATGGCATTCTGACTTTTGTCTAAAAATGAAATGTGATTTAAAGTGTATCACCTTCCTGATGGGGAACTCAAACCCCTCCCTGCTGCCTATTTTACAACTTATTTCAAATAAGTCCCTCTATTTGGTTTGTGGCAAGTATGATTTCTTCAATTTTGATAGATTTATTTTGATCCTGACAATAGCACCACGAAATAATGGCTCTGTTCTAAAAGGGAAGGTACTTATTTTTGCCTTTGACGATGTAATAACTTATCAAGGAGGTGTGTTGCAAATACTGAAATGTCCACTGTTGCATACAGGAGGTAGCTTGTACTTAAGACTTCAATTAGCCCTTAAATAACCTAGTGGATTAAAAAATATATAAGAATAGTAATATGACCAATTTTAGGTTAAATAAAGAAATCCAACCTGTATTTAAACAGGAAGCTATCAGAGTTTTCATAATTTTTCCATGAGGCAGCATTCTGTATAGTCTTGAATAAGTGTTTTTTCTGATTGCCATTTCAAATAAATTATTTTTAAATATAGAAATACTACAAACAAACTTAAGCTTAAAAATTTCACAGTAATTATATTCTCTTAGCTCTAACAAAAATAATTTTCATTGAGATATACTTTGAGACTCTAAATATACTTTGAGTAAAATGTGTAAAGGTTAAGAAGTTTAAAGTATAATGTGTATAGGTTAAGAAGTTTAAAAAAAGTTAGGATGATTATATGTAACTTTGATACAGAGTATCCATTAAGATTTTATAAGCCAAAGGGAAAATTCACAGAGTATATAAAGGTTTTGGATTTGCTTTGTATTAGAATATTAAATTATCCATTTATTTAATTTGTAACCCAGTATGTGGTAGGTACAATGTTAAAGAGTACAAAAATGTGTATAAATGAAAGACAGCATTTCATGAATACATTATTCAAAATATCTGAAAAGTTAGTGAAAATTTTAGAAAATAAAGCTAAATATATACCATACAATGAATAAAATACTTAAGCACAAATGTATTCAATCATAGTATCTGCAAACTGAAAATGACAGAATATTGATAAGGTAAATTAAAGAATACATTAATAAGTATGGAAAGATATCTTAGTGTTTTGGATGACTAAGTATTTTAAAGATGTTAATTTCCAAATTGATAGATTCAGTGGAGTACCAATAAAAATTCCAGATCTTTTTCACACAATGGCAAGGCAGTTTACAATTATATGGAAAAAGTAAAATAAAAGGACCTGGGGTGTCTACCACAAACATGAAATTGAAAACATTTTGTTTCTTATTTAACTGTAGTTCAATATTTACCAGGAAGGTACAATAATCACAACAATGAGCTTGCCATGTAAGAACAAATTAATAGAGCAGTGTAATAGAATATTAATGCAGTGAGAAACCCAACGTATTCAAAACGAAAATAATACTTTGTTCAATGATTGTGTTGCATTAATCTACAAAGAAAACAGATGTATTTTGTCCTAAAATTCATTTTAATACAAAACTGAAATGTGATGAATTACAAAAAAATTGAATTAAAATGCAAAAATATCTTCAGAAAAAAAAAGAAAAACCACCATGACATTGAGGTAGTCATATTTTTTAATAAGCCACAAAGTACTAACATTAAAGGGAAAAGTTTTCTAATTAGACTATTAATACTAAAATACCTTTTATCTAATAAAGATAATGGATAAAAGGAAATAAAAAGGAATAGGATATTTTTGCATTACATATATTAAGGAAATAGCTTACATCCAAATATTTAATGGAACTACATAGTAAGAGGAAAAACCAAAAGATTAATTTTAAAAAATGGTTAAAGAATTGTTCTTGCACTTTTCAAAGGAGGACATACACAATGGTAATAAGCATATGAAAAGTTCCTCAATATTATTACTCATCAGAAAATGCAAATTAAAATAATGAGTGTTAAACATTAATTATGCACTAGAATGGCTACAGGTCTGAGTATTCATAGCTTTCAACTCATAGTAATATCTCATTTCAGAGTGAAATATAAATTGTTTTGTAAAATTTAAATTATAAATGTAAATAGATCTGGAAATCTTTTTTATTATATTCACTTATTATAACTGTATACTCAACCCAAAACAGAGAAAATCCTATTCCTACATAACTAAAGAGAGAAACTAGTTCCTGTGTCCACTAAAAGAATTTATACAAAAACATTTATAACCTTACTCATGTTAATCAAATATTAATTAACAAGGATATAAACTAATGTCTCACCACATGATCCTATATAATGTTACAGAGCAATAAAGAAAAGGCTAAAAAATCAGAGAGAAAAAAGTTAACATAGATTTACTTAGTTTGTTCAGTTCTCATAAAGTTTAAAGGAGTTAAACACATAGAAAATGCATTCATTCAATTGACAGTGTTATGAAATTTATCTGATTTGTTAAATAAAAATTAATACTTTTAGTAATTTTAGTTGATCTTTAGTGTGTCCTATTTTGTCTTAGTCAGCCAGCATTAACTCATACCACTATTTTTTGTTTTGTTTTATTTTGTACTGGTGATTGAATCCAGGGAGTACTTTACCACTGAGTTGTATCCGCAACTCTTTTTATTTTTTTATTTTGAGAAGGTCTCCATAAGTTACTTAGAGCTTCACTTGAATTGCTGCCACTGGCCTTAAATTTGAAATTCTCCAACCTCAGCCTATGGAATTGGTAGAATTACAGGCATGTGCCCACACCTGACTCCATGTAAATTTCCTGTTTTCTATCCTACACTTATCTTTCTTTTGTGTTTAACTAACATCAGTAATGTTGCAAATTCTGGTCACCTCTCTGCAAAAGCTGCCTAATTGAAAATATACAACTTTTCTATCTACTTTTAGCTGTTTTCTGAAACTCTCTATATTTTTGTACTGTATAGTATATAGACTGGTATTTAAGATTTCTTCCCTTTTCCTCTGCTAGGCATAATTCTAACAGTTTACCATCTTCTCTAAAAAATTCCTGTATCTCCTCTCTCTAATAAAACTGACCAGCAATGAAATACACTAATATTTCTCCATCTTAAAGATACATGTATCTCCATATTTATATATACATTCATAAACACACACATATATAAACATTTTATATCAAACTAAATATGTAAATGCACATAAATATATAAATAAATATATTTATAACAAGCTATATGCATACAAACACCCTTGATGTCCATAAAGAATTGGTTCCAAGAACCCTACAGATAATGAAATCTGAGGATGCCCTATTCCCTTACATAAAGTGAGGTAGTATTTGCATATAACATGCATATATCCTCCTATGTGTTTTCATTTTAAAATAATTTTAAATGATCATTAAGATCATTTTATCTCTGGTTTATAATAAAAATAATATAAATGCAATGTAAATAGCTATTATATTGTTTAGGGAATCATGATAAGAAAAAGTCAGCACATGTTCAGTACAAATGCATTTTTTCCTGATTATTATTTTAGTTGAATCCATGTTCAAGGAACTTGGAGATACAAAGGGTCCTTATCTCTCTATATATGTATATTCACACACATAGAATTCTAAATAGAAATTTCTCTGTCATCTATATACCATTTATTTATCTGTCATGCTTATGTCAGTTAGCACAGACTATATTATGAAGTGGTAAAAAGAATGCCAAAACCTCAATCAATGGCTTAAAACAACAGAGACATATTTTTGCACACAAGTTATGTCTTTCAGATGAAGCATCCTGTTTTAGTCAGCTTTTCCATTGCCTTGATAAAAAGACCTGACAATAACAATTTTAAAGGAGAAAAAATTTATTCAGGGGCTCAAGGTTTCAGAGGCATAGTCCATAGAAGGCTGGCTCCATTCCTCAGGTTTCCAGGTGAAGCAGAACATCATGGTGGATGAGTGTAGCAGAGCGATGAAGCTCACATGACCAGAAAGCAGAGAGAGACTCCACTGGCCAGACAAAAATATATATACCCCAAAGACACACCCACAATGACCAGCTTCCTACAGCCACACCTTACCCACCTCCAGCCACCAGTCAGTTAATCCTATCAGAGGCTTGATTCACTGATCGGGTTAAGGATTTTATAACTCAATCATTTCACCTCTGAGCCTTTTTGTATTTGTTTCACAAACAAGCTTTGGGGAGAACCTATTATCCAAACCTTAACATACCCTGATATTTCCCCGTCACCTTGTATGTGACTAGTTTCTATTCCAGGGCAAGAGACCTCTAAAAGTTCTAAAACAATTATGTGTTGTGGCCCACAAATGATACTCATTATAATACACAGACAATATCTTGTGCAACGTTAAATGTTAAGGCAGCCTACAAGTTCATCCAAGTACCCAGAAAGCCAGGTTAAATGGTGTTGATGAGCACCTTAATTCCAATGGGAACACAATTCATATTCTTTTTTATTATCAAAGGCAGAATATACCTTGTTTGTACCCAAAGAAAACAACAGAAAGATGTAGCACAATAACAGCACTGTGTCATAAAATTTGAAGTTCAAGAATTTTGTACTATGTGCATTTATCTTTACATTAGGCCCAGAAGATATCCCCTGGATCTAGAAACCTATGAAATAAAAGCAACCTTTTGCTTCCTCTTCATATATTCAATTTGTATTGGTAGAGTAGGGATAAGATCATTACAATAAATACCTTCATTTGAATAACTGAAAAAGAGGAAAGAAACTCTATTTTAGGAAACTTTTTGGAAATCTGAAGTGCCTCAAATCAATAAGTATAGATGCAAGTGGAACACTGTCCTTGTAAGGCCTTCTCCCTGGGAGTAGCACTGCATTCTCCAAAGACACTAACTCTGCCTTCTTGGAGGGTCTTCATTTTTCATTATCCTTTTTGCTGTAAGCAAAATGGAATTCACAAAAGATCCACGTTTTTGGTTCTGAGCAACATTTTAAGGCTCTATAGTACACACAGACATCAGAAGACACAAGCTTTATTTTAATTCTTTAATCATCACATGCTCTCTCAGATAATTTAGAAAATACAGTCCTCCCAGAAATGCAATGAGCTTATCTATTAAATTTAGGTTGCCTCTAAGAACTAAAAGCTTAACCTGCAGGCTGGGGGTGTAGCTCAGTGGCAGAGAAATTGTCCAGCATGTGTGAGTCCATGGGTCTGATCTGCAGCATGAAGAAAAACAAAAGCAAAAAGAGCCTAACTTGCTACTGGAGGCATAATCAGTAAGAAGAGGCAGATTTAAACTTCATCTTCCAGCCCCAGCGAAGATTTGTGATTCTAATCACAGCACTGACTTTTGACTTTTTACCTTCTAACTTTCTCAAATATAATAATTTTAAAGAGTAATGATTCCAACATGATCATATTTGTATACCTTAAATATTTAGTATATAATAAATCCCCATTACCTTTATAATGAAAATGCTTGGTTTATTTTATAAAATTTATTTAACATAAAATTTATATTGAACATATATAGTACTCCAAACTCATTTTACCAATTTGTTACAGTTGATCAAATATCTATCAATAGTATATTTGATAAGTGCTGTGATCACCTTTAACTAAGTCAGCATCCCTGGCACAGTTTTATAAAAAAATTTTAAAATATCTAGCTAGTAATATTACCTTGACTTTATGTTGTAGTAGCACTTCATATTGTGATTATTTCTAAATCATGATCTGGTCAATAAATAAGTTTTTTTGTTGTAGTTGTTCACAATTCAGTTATTACTAGTTGTCTTTTTTATTCTACCTTCATTTCTTCAACTTATTATTTTATAAGGTATTTATATTGTTATATTGTTCATACTGTTCTGTGGCAATTCTTAGTCAAGAATTCTGGCTTAAGAAGAGCTATGCATCTTGATCTTGCCCCTTACCAAATGATAGCCATTTGTCAGAGGTGGGAATCATCTGTGTTCCTGACCAGGATTTGCCATGTCATCAAGAAGGCAACTATTGAAAAAAAAAAAAAAGAAATTATATCACAGTATATTTAAAATGGATAATTATTCACTTTCTGGTTCTCATTATTGTACCAGCAACAAAATTATCTATAATAAGCTTTGAAGGTATGGATAGACAATGCACAATTTTTTTTCAAAGATAATAGCTGCTTGTGGGCATATGAAGTGAAACTATGGTAGAAGAAAGCAGCATTGAACACAGACAAAAGAAATATCTTCTTCATTTGAATGGTCATATTACACTATTTGTAATGTGTGTGCATTATTATACCTTATAAGTTAAAATTATACAATTTATCATTACTTATAGGCTTATATAATTTTGTCAACTATTCTAAAGCTGGAAAAAAATTCTTGTGAAGTAGCATTAGAATGTAATCACTATTGTTGTCATTATCAATAGCTGTACCACCAATGCATTTACTGCTTTCTATATGAGAGACAGGCATTGTGTTTTCTTTTGCTTTGTTTTTTAATTTGGTCTTAACTCTATATGGTCTATTGGTTAGGCTCTTTTTTAAAAATTATTTTCTGAATGAGAAAATGGATGCCCACTGAAATTACACAAATTGTTTAAGGAAACATGGTTATTAAAACAATTTGTTTTGAAAAAGAGATCTGATTTGAATAATCATGCTTATTATGCTATTCTTTATAAACTTGATGGATTTTAAAGCCTTTGTAAGATGTAAAATTTGGTAAAATATAAATAATCATTATTCTTAATAGTATATAATTAAACTGAATTTGATTCCAATTTTTATTACACTACTTTGTCTTCTTTTCAGGTTTTTGGTAGGAACTACATTATTTTCTGTTAATCAATATGAAAATCTTAACTAAATGAAAGTTCTCTGAGAAAATTAAGACGACATTAATACAATGAAAATTGGGAACATAAAGAAGCAGTAGTGATTTTCATTAGTGAAACAACAGTAGTACAGGAAATTGCTAAAGATTTAAAAGGTGAAATGACTGAACAGTAATATAGCTAAAAATGTGTGATGGATGTAGTTATCACCAAATTTAAAACAACCACATATTTTCAAATATGTAAATGGACTTTAGAAATTCTATCACTATGGTCAAATGAATATTATGTTAATATCCAATATCCATTTCTTAGTGTACCTAATAACCTTGGAATGTGTTTAAATGAAGCCTAAAAGAAATAAGCAAAATATAATTCTGGTGTAATCAAGAAAAACAAAAAATAAAATATGTAAACAACAGACAGATTCCACTTCTGGAGCATTCTGCAAAATACCTAACCAGTACTCTCAAAATTGCTAATGTCATTAGAAGAAAGTCAACTCTGAAGAAATGCCACAGGAAAGACAAGTATAAAGGAAACATGACAACTAAATGTAATGTAGAAGGCTGAATGGGTTTCAGGAACATAAAAAAATGCATTAAACAAAAACAAAGAATAGTTTAATAATCCATGGATTTTAGTAAATAATAATGTGTCAATATTGTCTCATTAATTGTAACAAAAATAGCATACTAATGTAAGAAGTTAATTGTGTGACTATGTTATCTATATAAACATCAAAAAGGAAAACAAAGAAGTTGGGGATTATGAGAACTCTTGGTACTACCTTCACAGTTTTTCTACAAACCTGTTTTAATCAGGCTTTTTGCTCTTTACCACTGAGATTTTTGAGAAAGGGTCTCACTAAATTGCCAAGGATGGTCTAGAATCCACAGTCCTCCTGCCTCAGCCTCCGAAGTACTTGAGAGTACAGCTGTGCACCCCCGCATCTGACTTCAACTTTGTTCTTCTTCTTGAGCATCTTGTCAGTCATTCTAGGTCCCTTGTCTTTTCATATAACCTTTTGAATTATTTTCTTACTATCTGAAAAAAATAGGTTACTGGAATAATGACTGGGATTGTGTTTAATCTGTAAATCAAGTTTGGGAGAAGTGACATCTTAACAATATTGAATATTCCAATTCAGGACCATCCACTAGCTCTCTTTACTTGATTTTCATTGTCATATTTTTATGGCTTTCAATACATTAATCACATGCAAGTTTTGTTATATTTATATCTAAATACTTCATTTTTGGTACTGTTATAAATATTAAGATTATGGTTTTTATAATTTAACTTTCCACTGTCCAATTATGTTTTATAGGAAGGCAATTGACTTATGAATATTGATCTTATATACTGAAAACTTGCTACTCTGGCTTATTGATTACAGAACATTTCTTGTAAAGCCTTTGGGTTTTCCTGCAGATAGGATAATATACTGAAAAAAAAGACTTGTTCATTTCAAAGGCTTGCCCCCAGTGACATACCACCTCCAACCACACCTTACCTGCCTGTAGTCACCACCCAATTTATCCATTAAAGTGGATCAATGCATTGATTAGGTTAAGGTTACCATGATCCAATCATTTTACCTCTACACTTTCCCACATTGTCTCACACATTATTCTTAGGTGACATTTTATATCTAAACCATAACAAAATCTAAAACTGTTCTAAAGTTAAATATAATTTTAAGATCTATAACAGTGGCTGGGCAGTTACAGTGCTTGCCTGGCATACACAAGGACACAGGTTCATGCTCTAGCTCCACAAATGTAAGGAAGTGCCCAAGTAATGAAAACCAGATGAAAAACTAAATAAAATTGATTCTTTCTCTCTCAATGTCCCTCTGTCTTTAAAAAAAAAGTTTATTTTTAAAAATTCCCTGTAGTTCACCTTTTCTGTAAGTTGTAGATCTCTTTTAATCTTTACAGTTTTTGTCTTTCCCAAATGTCATATAAATGGAATCATACAGAATGTAATTTTAGTAAAGCAGTGATACATATTGAAAATTCATCCATGGCTTTTGCCTGACTTGATAGAACACTGGTTTTGTTTTCTGTACAATGTTCCATTTTATTACTTTGTTTATCCATTCACTTATTTCCTTCCAGGTTTTAGTAATATGCATAGAGTGGCTATAAAAACTGTACAGATTTTTATGCAGATAACTAATGTTAAAACAGTTTGGTAAATACCTAGAGTAGCATCAACTCCATCATATGGCAAGACACATTTTTAAAGAAATCTCTAAATTTTCTTCCAAAATGTAGAAATTTATACTCCCATCAGCAAAGAATTAAAGTTCCTGTGGCTCCACATCCTCTTTTTTTTTTTTTTCAAAGAGAGAAGAAGAGAGTGAGAGAGAGCGAATCAATTTCATTTATTTTTTCATCTGTCCTTTGCTTCTCCGACCCTTTGTTGTGTATGTGGTGCTAGGGTCCTCATGCGTGCCAGGCAAGCTGTCTAATCACTGACCCATAGCTCCAGTCCCATTATGGATCGAAAGCTTTTAACTGAACAACCAAAGTTTTAATGGCTAAAGCAAAATATTGCAAAATGAATGTTAACAGAGATGGATTTAATCCCTTGAGATAATAGTATAACCACAGGTTATACGCAGAGAAAATTCGTAATCTTTTATGTTCCATTTTCCCTGACTAGTCAGTGCTTTAGGGGAGGGTCATGTGTATCAGCACAGGAGGACAGGAGTGATCTTACTATCAAGGGAGAAAAAGATAATATAATTTCGTAGTTTTCTGAGGCTGTTAATGAGGGGAACAGAGAGACAACTGGGAGTACAGAAATATTAAATACTGAGTCAGAGTGAGGAAAATGTCATCAAGCCCATCTACTTCAAGAGGTCTCAGCAAAAGCACCTAAGGGAAAGTCAAAGCCAAAAGCCTCAGATAAATTGGTTTACAAATGAAAACATCTGGGCTAAAAATGTAGCTATGCCTAAGAGGATATCCAGCCAGAGGTTCCTGTGTCCTTGCCTGTAACTGCCTTCAGAGCTGAGATGCGTCAGCTGTGTACCCAGTCTGGTATGGGAAAGGCAGTTGTACTATTTTAAACCTTACCCTGTACTTTAGCTGCCTCTGGTCAGGCCTGTATCTGTAAAATTTTAGTTCATTGCATCTTTCAAGACATTAGTTCATTTCATCCAAGTAAAATTTTCAGGCATAATGTTTTTCAGACTATTCCTTTATTACCATAGTAATTATGAAATCAATTGTGTTAACTCCCTCTGTGATTTTTATTATTATTATTTGTTTTCTCTCTTTTCTTTCTAGTTATACTGGCTAAATGTTTATTAATTGTTTTGACTTTCTAATAAACAGAAAATGTATAATAGTTGATAGTGCTATTCTGCATCCTTGGTGATTTTCTGCTTACCTGATCTAACCATATAGGGGAGCATCAAGTTCTTCCACCATAATAATGGGTTTATCTGCTTCTTCTATTAATTTTCCCCTCATATATTTCCAAGCTGTTAAACTGTATAAGTGTTGCAGATTATAGTTTGTTTTTATATCGTTTATCACCTTATCATTTAATATCCTTTTTAGTCACTGATCATCTTCCATCTTCTGCAGTCTGATTAGTTCAATACTAATACAGTTATTTCAGATTTACTTTGTTCAATGTTAATATGATGTATATTTTTTCATTACCCTTTTTTTAACCTAATTCTTTGTACCTAAAGTGGACTTCTTGTAGAAAATACATAATTAATTTTATTACTTTATTGAATTGAATCTTAATTTTTATTAGCAATCCCCATATTTCATTTATTGTATTTCAATCATTAAGTTTTAAGTCAATCACTTATCTCTTTAGATTAATACCTGATATCTTTGTTTTCCATGAGTTCATTTCTTTGTCTCTTCATCCTGTTCTTCAAGATTCTGATTACAATTGAACATTTTATATGATACCGTTTATCTTATACCAATTTTACTTTCTTTGAAAGCTTTATGGTACTTTCTAACATTTGCAGTAAACATTTATAACTAATTTAAATTTACCTTCAATTGATACTATACTGAGGTAGTGCAGGTACCTATCACCAGAATATAAGAAAATTTGTAATCCCTTCCTTCCATCATTTATATATAGCTACCTTTTTTTTTTTAAACTGGTCTATGTACTATAATCGTGCAATTCTGTTGTCCTACTATTACTTTAAACAAAAGTTTTTAGATCAATTAAGAATAAGAAAAGCAAAATACTTTATCTTTCATTATACTTTCTCCAATGCTCCTTTTTAAATACAGTTTTTAACCTATGTAATTTCCATTCTGTTTCAAGAATTTCCATTACATTTCTTCTGGTGCACATGTGCTAGGGGTGAATTCCCTCAGTTTTTGTTTGAGAAAGACTTTATTTCTCTTCAACTTTGTTTTACTTGATGAAAAATGCTATGTTGATGCTGTTTCCAATGTTTACTTGATTCAGTTTATTCTTTTTTGTAAGATTGTTTCTGATAAGGATGTTTTAATTTTCCTTCCTGTCCTCTGTATTACAGGAGTTTTAATTTTAAAATCTGGCATCTTTCCATATATATTTTTCTACTGATTAAAGGTAACCTGCCTAAGTGTGTTTCCTTTTGGTTTTTGTTTGTTTAGTTTCACTATGTTTTCAGTTTTGGTATTTATTCTGCTTGGTATTCTCTGTGCATCCTAAATCTGTGTGATTTGATGTATGTAATTGCTTCAAATATTTATTTTCATTTTTCTCGTTCTCTCATTCCACTTGCATATTATGTTTTGCCTCACCTTTTTAAAATGCCCTCTTCTGTTTTCTTTCTTTCTTTGAATTTCTATTTTAGAATGTCCTTTTGGCCCATTTTCAGTCTCTTTTCTGAGTCATGTGAAATCTATTGCTTAGTCCCTATGGTATTTTTTCATTCCACAGTGCTTTTGATTTTATCATTTCCTTTCCCTTGTTAGAGTTTCTCTTTCTGCTTAACATAACCATTCATTCTTGCTTGGCTTTCTACTTTTTTATTAGAGCATTGACTATGTTAATCAGTGATTTTTTTTTGAAACAAGATTTTATTTTTCATTATAGTTTTACATATTGAAGGTGTTTGTTATTACACTTTCGTACATCATATAGCCCTCCTTAACCCTCCATACGCCCTCCATCCCCCCCATTCCCTAATTTGTGCAGTTTCTTACAGTTCAATTGTTAATCCCTATTTGTTGATTCTATTGTCTAATCTTATTGTACTCTCACTCTTTCCGATATTGTACTCTAGCTTCCCTATGTGAGAAAAAGTATTTGGCCCTTGAATTTCTGGGTTGGCTAACTTCAGTAAGCATGATTTTTTCCATGTCCATCCATTTACTGGCAAAAGCTATGATGTCATTTTTTTCAGTAACTTAGAATTCCATGGACTATACATTCCATGTGTACGCATGTGTTCTTATGTGCACGTGCGTGCATGTGTGTGTGTGTGTGTGTGTGTGTGTATGTATCTATCACAGTTTCTTGACCTATTCAGCCAATGCTGGCCTTTTTCATTTCTTCTGTTGAAAAGTTTCTGTTTAGCTCTTTTGCCTATTTATTGATTGGGTTATTTGTGATTGTGGCATTAAGCGTTTTGAGTTCTTTTAAATGGTGTCTGATGTTTTTATGTTTCCTTTGCCTTTTTTTTTAAATTTTTTTTTTATTAAGAGTATATAGAGATACAAATGAGAGGGAAATATAATCAAACCATCAATAAACAATGTGTATATATGTAGTTATCCCGGAGTAATGCCAAAACATGGATGACCACCTTGGGTTTTACCTGTTACAGTTTCCCGCAGAAGAACTCTTGCATAAAATGGGTATCTCGTGGAGGAATAACATCTGCTTCAGAGATGGTTCCCCTATATTCCCACTCTCCAGTATCCTAGGAGATCTTCAAATACCCTCCCCCTCCCTCCTCCCCCTCCCTACGCCTCCAAGTATCCTAGGGAGCCATCCCCCTATTATGCTGACAATCATACAATTTGAGGTTATTATTAGTTTAGCTGTTTAATCTACTGCTTCCCATGTATTCTAGCTTCCACAGATGAGAGAAACCATTCTGCCCTTGAGTCTCTGAGATTGGTATACTTCAATTAGCATAATTCTTTCCATCTCCATCCAGTTGATATCAAAAGCCATAATATCGTCTTCTCTAATGGCTGAGTAGTATTCCATTTTATATATGTACCATAGTTTTTGTATCCACTCGTCGAGTGAGGGGTATCTGGGTTGGTTTCATAATCTAGCTATAGTAAATTGAGCTGCTATAAACATTGAGGAAGCCACATCACTATAATATGCTGATTCTAACTCTTTTGGAAAAATCCTCAGGAATGGGATAGCTGGGTCATAAGGTGGTTCCATCCTTAATTTTTTGAGGATTCTCCACACTGCTTTCCATAATAGCTGAACCAGTTTGTAGTCCCACCAGCAGTGTAACAGTGTTCCTCTTTTCCCACAGCCCCTCCACCGTCTGTCGTTGTTTGTATTCTTCATTTTTGCCACTCTAACAGGTGTGAGATGGTATCTCATTGAAGTTTTGATTTGCATTTCCCTTATAGCTAATGATGAAGAGCATTTTCTCATATTTTTATGGGCTTTCTGGACTTCCACTGAAGAGAAGTTCCCTTTGAGATCTTTAGCCCATTTGTTGATTGGATTATTTGTGGGTTTGGAGTTTAGTTTCTTTAGTGCCCTGTATATTCTGGATATTAGCCGTCTGTCTGAGGTGCAGCAGGCAAAGGTTTTCTCCCAGTCTGTAGATTCTCTCTTGATGCTCTTGACTAGATCTTTAGCTGTGCAAAAGCTTTTTAGTTTAATTGAATCCCATTCATTTATTCTTACTTTACTGCTTGAGCCATGGGAGTTTTGTTAAGTAAGGTCCCGTCGACTCCTATATGGTGTAGTGATGACCCTACTTATTTTTCTAGTAAGTTTAAAGTTGTTGGTTTAATATCCAGGTCTTTGATCCATTTTGATTTAATTTTTGTGCAGGGTGAAAGATAAGGATCTAGCTTCAGTTGTCTACACATGGCTGTCCAGTTTGTCCAGCACCATTTGTTGAACAGGCCATCTTTCTTCCAGACTATGCTTTTGCCCCCTTTATCAAATATCAAATAGTTAAAGATATGGGGGTTTGTCTCAGGATCTTCTATTCTGTTCCACTGATCTTTGGTTTTGTTTTGATACCAATACAAAGATCTTTTACTACTATGGCTCTGTAGTATAATTTCAGATCAGGGATTGAGATACCCCCTATTTCTTCCTTTCTATAAAGTAATGTTTTGGCTAATCTGGGTCTCCTGTTATTCCATATGAACTTGAGAATTGCTTTTTTTATATCTGTGAAGAATGTCATAGGTATCTTGATGGGGACTGCATTGAATCTGTATAGGGCTTTGGGTAGAATGGCCATCTTTATTATATTGATTCTGCCTAACCATGAGCATGGAATCTTTTTCCATCTACTAAGGTTTTCTATAATTTCTTTTTTTAGTGTTTGATAGTTTTCTTTGTAGAGGTCCTTAATATCCTTTGTAAGGTTAATGCCCAAGCATTTCATTTTTTTGGAAGTGATGGTGAATGGGAGAGATTTCCTGATTTCTTCTTCTGCGGATTTGTTGCTAAAGAAACGCTAGTCATTTACTGCAGTTGATCTTGTAGCCAGCTACTTTGCTGAAAAGTCATATAAGCTCGAGGAGTTTTCTGGCCGATATTGGTGGGTCTTCTAGGTATAGAATCATGTCATCAGTGAATGGGGATAACTTAACTTCCTCTTTTCCTATACAAATACCTTTGATTTCCTTGTCTTGCCTGATAGCTCTGGCAAGGGTCTCAAGGACTATATTGCACAAGAGAGGGGAGAGCGGACAGCCTTGTCTAGTACCTGAATTCAGTGGAATGATTTCAGTTTTTCTCCATTGAGGATAATGTTGGCTATGGGTCTGTTGTAAATGGATCTGACATAATTGAAGTATCTTCCCTTGATCCCTATCTTTTCCAAAGTTTTGAGCATAAAATGGCGTTGAATTTTATCAAATGCCTTTTCTGCACCAATTGAGATGATTACATGATTTTTTATTTTAATTCTGTTTATATGGTGAATTAAATGTATTGATTTGCTTATGTTGAACCAACCTTGTTTTCCTGGAATGAAGCCCACTTGATCATAATATATTACCTTTTTAATGTGATTTTGTATCCAATTAGCTAAAATTTTATTAAGTATTTTTGCATCAATGTTCATCAGGGAAATTGGTCTGTAGTTT
>PVKS010031620.1:0-23274 GCA_004027875.1 Aplodontia rufa | reverse complement strand
GCTAGGTCCTGCTTTGTTATGCAAAGAGTTAGAGTGGGTTGGAATGTGCTGCTACCTAGTTGTTTGTCTGTACTCAAAATCTGCATAACCCCTGGCAACTCCCTTAGAAGGATTATTGATTCCTTGGCTGTCTCCCCTCCTCCATATATAAAAACCTGTGTGCCTTGATAATAAACGGATTCTGAGCTGCCATCAGCTGTGTGTGGTTGCCTCATTTCCCCAGCTGGGAGGGAAGGGGTTCCCGGACGAGGGGGGACCCGGGTTCCAGCCGTCGGCACTCACCCTCCTCCTGATCGGCTCCCGGGGGGCAATCCAGCCCCCCACAAAAGGGAGTTTCTTTTTCTTTAACAACACAATAATTAGATTACAGTATTCACAAATATTTCCTTAATTTTACACTTCTTCAATTGTCAAGGATGAACTGTTATAAATTCCCCTGCTCAATTTTAAATATTTTCCTGTCTCTACAATAAACTAAATATAATAGACACTATATTTTTCAACCACTTAAGTTTACTATTTGGCAAACAGTAGATGCTCAATAACATATATGCTTATTATTTTTCTCCCAGCTGATCTGCTGTAACTTTTATTTTCCAGCCCACACAATTTTACACACTACCATCTGAACACATTTTGTTCCTCAACTCATCTGCAGAAATATACACTACTCACTCTTACTGAGATGAATGGCTCCTCTAATTACAGATGAATTTTCCACTGTCTGACTCAGGCGTCAGCACTGCAGTTCTAGACAGCACTGGTAGGATACAGTAGTGTTAACATAGCACATTCTACCCACCCATGTTGACTCTCACCATGACAACCACCTTCTACTCAAGCAATCTTTCCACAAAGCATCTAGACAGAAAAGGATAATCTTGTCCTGGATGACTGAGGCAACTGAGATAGAAACTAGTTCACTCCTCCCATTTCCCTTTCCACTGTCCGCCCAATGGTGGAAGGAAATGCCTGCGAAAAGGATAGCACATGTCACAGACTATATAGTTTCTCATCTAAACAGGGACATATTTTAGACTGGAAAGGGAGAAAAAAACATAAACAACATGATCTAACATTAAAACATTTTGCTTTTACCAGCACTTTATTTTAGTATACAGGAGAGAGCAGTAACTATATAATTTGTGAAATAAAATTATTTCTGAAATAGAAACATAACATTGTTAGAATAGGAAAACAATTTGAAAAAATATAATTTTATTATAAAAGCAATGAATTAAAAGCAACATGAGCAGAAGTATTCTACATATTCATATATATAAAGCAATTTATTTGTCTTAATTAAATCTATCTGAATTATATTTTTTAATTAATCAATTTTCAATATGACCATATTAGTTTATTTTTATAAAAGCACCAGACACCACTTCTAAATTTTTATTTTTATCATCACAAAACATGAAATTAAGAATTTTTTTCTCTGAATAATGTTTTCATTGAAAGTGCAATCTATATAAAAGTGCTAAACTGAAAAGAATTCTACTAATGAACTCTTTTCATAATATATTTGACTTTAGAATGTGCAAATATTTAAATGTTAGCATTTTCACAGATGTTGAACTTTTTATCTCCCTTTAAAGTGTCTTTCTTTGATAAACATCTTATAAAATCAACTTATTGCATATAATTTCTATAATTATAATCACTACATTTTTTCAAGAGTCATAGGCTAAGAAATTAAATTCTCAGTTTTTCTTTTTTCTTTTTTCTCAACTGGATAATGAATTACTCTGTTTGAATCAGTGGTCCCCCAAGAACCAAAGGTCAAGACTTGATCCCCTGGGTGGCATTAGGAGATTCTGTGGAGCTATGACGCTGGGGCCTGATGGAAGGTGCTCATTGGAAGTATGCCCTCCAAGGGATTGTGACACTGTGGTCCCTTCTCTCTCTCTTCCTGGCTCACACTGTAAACATGTGCTCCACCTGCTCTCTTCACAGGCTGTACCCAATGGGACAGACCAATCTTGCACCTGAACCTCCAGAATAATGAGCCAAAATAAACCTCTCTTCACATGCTAAGAAGCCTGTGTTCAATTTTTTTGTAGAGATGTAAAACTATCACAAGAATATTCATCAATCCCATTAAACAATAAGAATCGTATAAAAATATTTTCCCAACAACTTGTAATATTCAACATTCCAAATTTGGTGTCTTCAAATCCTTTTTTTTTTTTTGTTTGTTTGTTTTCTTAGATAAGGCCATAATGGCTTCATGTTTGAAATACTTGTTTTAATAACTATAATTCATCAAAATCATCAAAGTCTGTGATTGCTAGCATTTAACATTGTGGAATATTTTGCTAGATATCTCCCACTGATATTGAATAAAATACAACAAAAATATAGAGAACAAATTTACCAACATATACATCCACAAACATTGGGGCATGTAGATTGATTTATGAGAGCTTTTCAAGGACTGATACTTTCTAAATCTGATTGGTGACAGCCCACAAAAACAGAAAGCATAGTTACATTTGAAATAATCATTCAAAAACAAATTTAAATTGCTGCTTAAGGAGACATCATCCACTGACAACTGTTATTATGCTATGCACATGCATGAAAGAGAGTGTGGAAAGACAGGGTTCAAAATGTTATTTGTACAGAAAATTTACCCAGTCACCTGTGATAATTCTTCCTTTTTGGAGATATTACTTTTAGAAGAACAATTTCCACCTCCTCAATAAATTTTGTCATCTGGCTTTCCTTTGGTCAAAGTCACTCCTATAACTTCCATACTGGATACAAATGTAAGCAAACATATTATTTAATTTATGTAGCCATCATTCAGTATCTTAAAAAAATGGAATCCAATTTTTAAGTTTTAATTCAGTGCACAATTTTTTTTTTTTTTTTGCAAAAGAAATGCCCATTATTTTGCATCTGGAAATGTTTGGAGAAGAAAAGATAGGATCTTGTTATAGAAAGATAAGTCTAGAAAAAATACTGAAAAGGAAATAAAGATAATAGAAAATATTATCAATTAAATGTTTTCTGTTTTGCACTGCAACGTAGTATTTAAAAAATACCTCTGTCTATCTCTTTTCTGTAAGTGAATAAAAGCAATTTGATGGTAAAAAGAGAAAATATATCATCAAAATTTGTGATTTGGTACAAGTTCTGTTTTTATCACAGGGCTTATTCTTGATATCCAAACTTCTTCAATTTTCAGTTATTGAGTATAAAAATCTATGTAATATGTCATCTGAAGATATTACTGTGCTTTTCAAGGCATGCCACCTAAATGAAGTTAGATAGCAAATGAGTTTTACACAGCTCATATTTGGAAACAAAGCTTTACCAAAATAGGCTGGTAATAACCTTCCCTTTTTGTGTGACTCAGCATTTTTCTAAAGATGCACAGAATTTGAATTTGAATTGTAATAATATTTGTGAACTTTTATTTCTTACTCTTTTTCTTTCATTTCAAGGACTGTCTTACAAATGCAGAATAAAGAATAGAGCTTCATGTAATGATTTGATTATAGTCTGTTAAGAATAGTCTTGCTTTCCACTCATCATTCTCTCTTCAATTTTTCACTGAGCTGTGCTCTTTTAGAAATGTTGTTGAGTGGGAAGATGTGAGCTTATGTAAACATGCATTGAACAGCTGAACTGAAATGTTTATAGCCCCAAACAGGAGATTACTCCCCTGCGCTAGTACAATGCACAGACATTTTCATGCTTGGACTGTAATTGCAATATTGTATTTGAGGGAAAATGTGTTTGATAAAGAATGAAAACAACTCTAAAGTTGCTTAGGAAGATGATATTAGTTAAGTTAACAAAATCAATTTTGTATCTGCTTGTTTATATTTTATCATATTTATGAAAAATATTTTACAAAGCAAGCTGAAATATTAAATCATAATTAAGATTTGACAAAATTAATTTTGATTTATGTAATTGAACATGAGAGTGCTTATTAAATTTCACATATTTAAAGTACTATTATTTGTACAGAAATTGCTTAATTGCTTTGATTTGCATTTTACTATGTTTTCCATTTGTGAAAAATGTTATCAGTTTCAATCCAACTGTTTTGGTCAGTTTATCAAAAATACTTGCTCTACTTAGAAAAATTTGAAATCAAAATCATCATTTGAGTTAAATCAACTTGGTACTGTTTTCTCAGGATTCTCTTAAACAAGACCTCTTAAATATCAAAATTGTATTTAAAACAGAATGATTAATTTGATCAATATGTTTAACTTATAAACTATTAATTAAAATCTTTTGGGAAGAAAGAGCATTTAGTTTTCATGTTTCCATATTTCTTCTTTGTACTTTCCTTACTGTAGTTGGTACAACTTTTACCCTAAGTATAGAAGCAAATTTCCTTCCAGTTTTTAAAATTTCTGACCTAAAAGTAAAATCACTGCCATCTTTCTAATCAGAATTTGAAAGTACTGGAAAGAATGTTCGGTCCAGTTTAAGAATAAGAAAAAACTGCTATGACAATTTCAAATTCATGACTTTTCTTAAAACCATCAGAAAACTGAAGGTCAAATAACTTACTTGAAATCTGTTAAAGAAAATTGTCCATGAAGAAAACAGATTCTTCCTTGGATAGACATCCCTGAAAGTAATGAACTCTGGTGAGTGAAGAAAATAGAAAATTGGAATGAGTTTCCAAAGAGTAAGTGTGGAGTAGTGTGGAAGAGTTCCAGCTCACCAAGGTCAGGTGGAATTCTTTGTCTTTTACTTACAGACTGTGCCTTCCACCACTCCATAGGTACTCACATGCAAGGCCAGGAGAATTCTTAGATAGATTTACCATATTGTTGACTCAAATCAGAGAGAGCAAGCGTTCATACAAAACGGAAGTCTTAATACACAAGGACAACAAAGCAGTAACAAAATGTATAACTGAAAGCCCACATGATTTTGGTGGGGTAGGTGAAGAAAAACAGAAAAACAATTTCTATTGATGTGAGAAAGGAAATCATTAGATAGGCTAGAGCCCATGAGAGGAGACAAAGGAACTGATCCACAAACACGTGGACAGGGTTTAAAACAGTACCCAACCTAAATAGCAAGGAAGGCAAAAACAAAGGAGTCCTTCCAGACCTGCAGGAGTATAGCAAAGAAAATAAGATTTGTGTGATCTGAGTCCAAGAATAAGAGAAGGAGAATGGGAATAAAATTATTACATGAATCATAGTAAAAGATATCTGAAATAGGAACAACATGGAGAAGTCAACAGAAACAAAGCAGACTTAGTACACCCCAAATTAGAAAAATCAAAAGTGCATGCCAAGGGTCATTATAATCAGATTGATAAAAAAATAAAATAAACACAACAGAGATGTCTCAAGACTGAAGAGGAAAAATACACCTGTCCTATAGGGGGAAAGCAACTGAAATAAGGCCATATTTCTTGTCAGAAATCTTGGAGACAACCAAATGGGGTGATACTCATCTAGTGCTGAAGGATTCAAACTGTCAATGCAAAATCTTAAAATCAGGCTAGACAGGAACAAAAAAATCCTTCAAAAATGAGGGAAATTCAAGAAGAACACAAAAGAAGGTAAATTCAAAGAACTTGCTGCCAATGTGACCTATTCAAAAATAAATACCATAAATTCAAAATGATATAAATGTACAAATGATTAAATAAATAAATAATTGAAATATGAAAATAAACCTTCCTTACAGAAGAGTTCTGATTCATAAATGTAAAATGAATGAGTTAAATAAAAAAATCAGCATTAGAGTACCACAATAAAAACTGCTACAGGTTTATGGATGTTAAATTCACAGTTAAAATATTTTAAGATGTAGAGTCCTGGCATAACTTTAAAGTATCTCCCTTTAAATATTTAATTATGAATTTAATTCCCTTCACCTAAGTGTGGAATGAATTTAGTGGCTTGCTTCTACAGAAGGCAGTTTGGAAATGTAGTAACATTTAAAGAGAAACCTGGTAAAATCACATTAATCAATTGATCAGGGTTATGATCACTGATCTTATGTTGTGGTGATGTCCTGCACCTCCTGATGATCTGGGAGGAGAAGGCACACCATTTCCATGGCATCCAGATACATCCAAGTAGAAGAATGTTCTGTTAATTATCCAACCAGCACCCTCCAAAGGATCATGGGAAAGAAAAACTGGGATAGATAAAGTTAGCTAAGGCAACATGATGTCTAAATGTGATTTAATATCCTAGATCATAATCAGGAGAGTGGAAAGGACATTCATGGAAAAATTAGAGAAATCAATTTTTTTAATTTAGCTATTATTACTGTACCAAAATTAATTGCTAAAGTTTTGACTATGATATAAAACCAACAAAATTAGCTAAGTGGATTCCAAGGAAGTATATTCCAGGACATATTATTAAATTTTAACATGAATAAAGGCTAAGAACTGTGTTTGTTTCTTTGCTTTCCTACTGATTTACAACATTTGTAAATTTTTTAAAAGTTTTTAAAAACTCCCAAGGTAAGTATCTGTAATAGTTCCATCTCTAACATTTCTCTCTCCAGTTGTTCTAGATGATCTTTGTTTTCACTGCATTACTAGTTAGATATGAATTATTTTGTGACACAAGCGAGAAATGCAAACAGTAAATATTCACATATAAGCAAAATGCACTTTTTAAATGTGTAAACTTAAAGGAAAAGAACGTTCATGAATTTACATCCTTCAATGCAGTCCTTCATTTGATTTTAAACATGAATGAGTCAATAATGCAAATATGCTACATCATCATAGAAGGATGGTTGCTCCTGACAGCACTGTTCCCTTACCGAGGGGAACAACCCATGCACATATAATTGGTCCTAAAGTGACAATAATGATGAATTTCAATTATCAGGGACAGTGTTTTCACCTGCCCTTAGCCTGCCTGTGGGAAGATATCCTCTCAATGTTAACTGCTCATCTGTGACTTGGAGTTCCTTTGCAAAATCACTGGCTTGTGTAACACTTTGCATTTCAGTCCATACATTATCTTTGAATCTTTTAAACATTTGAAGGACTTGACACAGAGTTAAGTGCCATAATCATGTGATCTTTGATGAGGAAAAGGTTGTGCCCTTAAATATTTATGTGCCCTTAAATATTTTATCTTTATTTATCTGTATTTGTACACAATGATCTTGTACTTTTCCTGAAGCCTTTGTGCAAAGATAAAGATTTGTTAATTTAAGAATTTTAACTTCTAAATACAGAAACTTCAATCACTGGACAGGAGGCAGCTTCATTTTTGCCTAGAAGTTTTAACATGATTTGGAAAAATATTCATATTATGTCATTTTTTTGTCAGTTATGCAACCAAATCAGCAATGAATCAATCCAAACTCTTTTAATACTTACCCTTTTATCTTTCTATTCAGTTATGACTATTCCTACTTTCACTCATGTTGATGACTTTACTTGACAGGTGCCTAAATTTTCCAGTTTATGGCTTTTTTTTTTAAGTCTTAATCTAGAGTTAGTTCCTAAAAAAATATGCTTTCTTAAATATTACAACTTCCATTGAATTCACTTGATTTGGATCAATAAATATAAATAGGAAAAAATAAAGGAAAATATTTCCTCTGTGCAAAGTGTTATAATTTTAATATCTTATTCAATCTCATGTTTTCTTGGTTATGTGAATGTAATTAATGCTTCTAATGAAGAAGAACTTCAAATGCTAAATGACCTAGTATCTTGCTATATTCCACACTCATTTTTGTTAGTAATGTTTTGCAGGGAAAAACATTTCCTTTATCTAAAACATCCCTGACTGCTAAAAATACATATATACGTATATATATATATATATTCAAGTAGCACTGTTTCAGATATAACAGGAAACCAAAAAATCTGGATTATGATTTGGAGAAATCAAGATAACACATAGAATCTAAGCTAATGTCAAAGCACAAAGGGAAATTGTTAGACTTACAAACACTGATAGATTTATAATTGCTTTGGTCTTCTAATACAATTCTTTCCTGTTCCAGAGCTCTGTAAACAGTCTGTAGCAAATGTCCTTCTCAACCCTAAATCTTTAATTACCTATAACAAATAAATGGAATATTCAACTGAAGCTTAATAAAGCCTTATTAATTTCTTTCTGGTTTAGAATTTTGTTTCTAATGTGAACAACTTTTTAATCTTGATTAGGTCAGTTATAATTGCTTTTAGTGCCCTAAAACATGGGTCAGTTGATTTACTGGATAGATGAAAAGAAAATTAGTTCATGATGTATTTGTCTGACTTATCTTCGTGGAGAACTACATACATGAAAGTAGCATCCCAAAATTCTTTGTAGGAGGACAGGGCAATATGTTTAACACCTCTGGTATAACTGAATATAATAGGGAATTTAGCTTATTAGAGAAGACCATGCCTTCCTTACCTGTGACTTTCTTCATTTATACAAAATTCCACTCTCAAATTAATGATTTTCCTTTCTGAACAAGATTTCCCAGAAGCACATTCTGGAGATAACTGAAGATCTTGATCTTATGTGTTATACAAAATATAGTTGTGTTTGTTTTGTTCTTTTTCCAAACTTCCTGTTTAGACAGCAATATCATAATATTTACCTTTAAAGTTGTTATCCCCCTAAAGCTCGTGTGTGGGACAATCAAAGAATGTTCAGAGGTGAAATGATTGTTTTATGACATTCTTAACCTAATCAGTGTATTAATCCACGGATACGGAATAATTTAGCAATAACTGTGACCTTGTGCTAAAGTGCTTTCCTCTGCTCACCCTTCAGCAATGATGTTCTGCCTTTTCTTGGGACTCAGAGCTATGGAGTCAACTGACCATTGGCTAAGAACTCTGAAACTGAGCTCCAATTCAACTCCTCTACTTTTTTCTTCTCAGTTCTTTTGGTTACAGTGATGGAAAAATTGATTAAAAGACTTAGCTTAGCATTCTTGAATATGCAATTCAAGTTCCATGTTAGAATATCATTGTTGGAAATGACAATCTTTTTATTTAAACCTTTACCTTATAATTTTATTAAAACCACTTTAAGAAAGATTCACCATGAGCTATCTCCACAATAAATGTCTCAAGTAGGGATCGTAGCTCTTGTAGACACATCTATTGTACATAGTTCCATTATATATTTCAATCATATCATATAAGACCTATTTCCCTAAAAAAATATAGTATATTTTTAGTTCTTGTTTTGCATTTGTATTTTAGTTTTTTTAAATTTTTTTATTTACTTTTTTAAAGAGAGGACAGTGAGAGAGAAATTTTTTATTGAGTTTTTCACATGACTTTTGTTGTTCTGACACTTAGTTGTGTACATGAGTGCTGGGGTTTGAACCCGTGTACTTGTGTATGTAAGCACTGTAACCACTGAGTCACTGCTCCAGCCCTTGTATTTTATTTTTTTTTAAAGAGATAAAGAGAAAGAATATCAATTTTATTTAGTTTTCTTGTGGCTTTTGTTGCTTTGATACTTAGTTGCATACATGGTGCTGGGGTTTGAACCTGACTCCTCAAGCATGCCAAGCAAACACCATAACTGCTGAGCCACATCTCCAGCCCCTGCACTTGTATTTTAAATACCACTTAGCACTCTTAATTTTCAATTTGTTTTAAAACATACACTTGGTTTAGGTTTTATGCCACTTATTTTACAACTCATTCTCTCAACGTGCAAACACTTCTTTCTATGCCCCATCTTTAAGTTTTTGTTATTCTCTCTTTTAGCAAATTCTACATGTTCAACATAACTTCCAGCAGTACATATACTCCAATTATTTTGAGTAAAATATCTCTTTTTATTCACTCATTTTAGAACTACCTTTACAACAAAAAGCATTTAAGTGTGGATATTCATGCATAAGGCATCACAAACCAATATCAAACTCTCATAATAAGCATATGTCCCCAAAATAGGGCTCTCTATCTGTGCTTCCCATATCAGTTTCCACCACCACTCCTTGACATCTTCCTCTTCTTTTCATTCCAAGAAGCTCACCTAATCAATCTGCCTTGTCATTACTCTCTTTAATATGTATGTGAAATATCTCTACAATTTTTTCATATTCAGAAACACTTCACTGGACAAGCAACCATGATTCTATTGGAACTTATTTCCCAATCTGCACTTAGAATGATTATTCACATATTATCAGTACTCTAATTAACTGACATTCTCTCTTTCTCTCTTGCTTCTTCTGTTTCTATAACACTATAAACTCGGACAGTAGACATTAATACTCATTTGGATTCTATAGTTTTATTTTTTGTCTTTTTCCTTTTGTCACCATAAAATTATATTCTGTGTAATGGACCAAAGTATATAGTTTTAAGGAGCATATATTTCTGGATATGAATGTTTCAATTGAGAAATTATGATGTAGTTATAACAAGTTATAAAGGCTCTCCCTTTTTCAGTAAACGACACCAATTCAGGGGTATAGTTAGTTCTAAATCTATAAATTATGTTTCAAATTTAAAAAGCATGAAGTATGGAATGATATGTCAATATAAAAGCATACACTACAATCTTTGGGGTGAAAAAATCATTTTTCAATATGGTCATTATAGTTGAATTTGAACAAATTAGAATTTATTTATTTCAATAAATGTAATGGACATAATATTAAATAGACTATTAGATTCTTGTTCTGAGTTAAAACAAAAATAAAAAATAAAGATTTGCTGGAAGGAAAAGTTTTTCTTTGATCATAATTTCAAGTAGAAGGGAAACTCAAATTTATCAATGAACAAAAGAGAAGGTGTGAGATATAATACTTTGAACTGTTGTTCTCTGCTTTACCAGAAAAAGAAAAATCAAAAACTAGAAAATTTATATTTTCTAATCCTTACTGCTTTTGAATGATATAAGCTCTTGCTTGTAGGAATGACCTGAACATTTTTAATTACAAAAGCAGAGGCAAATTGTTTGTGATTTGGCAATGTTAACTCCATCCTTCTCTTTTATGTAAACCAAAGTTAAATTATACATTTTCCTTTAATATAAATCACATGTTAGAAAAATTAATCACATAAAACATAAAACAGCATAGCATATGATCAATCAATAAATAAAATGGAAGGGTAATATTTTCTTTTATTATTTAAAATAGAAAGGAACTTGAATTTATCACTGCACAAAATAGGTGTTAAATGTAACACTTTGAACTGTTTTCTGGTCTCCCACTAAAAGAAAAATTACTAACTAAAACATATATCTAGCTGAAAAGACAACAAAAATGACATGAGAAAGAATGTTAAAAAATAAAAAGTCAGTCAAAATATGGTATAGTTCTGAACAAGAATGAGTGGATGATTGGATGAGAGAGAGAGAGAGAGAGAGAGAGTGTGTATAATAGAGAGATGGGCAAAGAGAGAGAATAATTGAAAATAGTTGCTATTTTCTTCATGATCCTATTCTTTGACTGGCATCTGTGTTGTGATATCAGGAAACAAAGGAAAGTTGATCCTACCACAATATCATTACATTAAATATTTAATTTTAGCTTTCATATAATCATTGTATCTAGGTTTCAGGTTTTACAGTCATATAAAAATTTGGCTGAAACTAAATGTTAAACAAAGATAAACAAAAGAAAAAAAACACAAATACTGAAATGTTAAAAGCAGAGTAGTTAGGAGACAGCTTATTCTTATTGGAAGATATTTATAGATGCTCAGTTCTTAGTTTAAGAAAAAAATATTTCAAATGATTGACTTTAGAAATTAAAATACTATTCCCAAATATTCTTTTGTAGCCAGTAATTCTTTTCATTCTGATTTTGTAAGATTGAAACTTCATGGAAAAGAAAAAAATTTGCATAAAATTAAAATGTAATAAAATGAATGTAATATAAAGACTCATGAAACTAGAAATAATGCACATAAATGTTATGAGGTGAACTGAAACAAATCAGGGGAAATGAAATCATTAAATTAAATAGTAATTCTGTCTACAGGTACTTTGAATATTATTTTTATTCAGCTTGAAAGCCAGAAATAAAAATGATATGTTTTTTCTCAGTATAAACATTTTATAGGGATCATTTTATTCTTATTCTCTTCTAAATTTAAAATAGGTACTAAACAACAAGATTATACATAAATAAGGTCAAATTTTAGCTAAGTGTAGCAATTATGTATATGGAAAGCATAGGAAAACTGTTCCACCAAAGGCAATTGAAATCTTTCCTCTACAATGTAACCTGTCTCACACTCCTTTGTCCAGTACCATAGACACAGACCTTTACTTTTCTCGCAGTGCACTTTTTCTTTTATTCTTGTCCTATATAAAACAAAAAACAAACATATACTTCTGTGTTATATTTTAATCTCATTCTCCCAGCTATATTACACCATTCAAAGTTTACATTCATATCCAAGATAGATCAGCTTATAAACAGAATTTAGCCAACATAAGATGATACTTGAGTTTTCTCGGACATAAATGGGGAAACCTCACATGGATTTTTGAGGCTATGTTGTATTTGACTTTTGTTAATAGTCAATGACATATTCTTTAATACTCTCTTATTTGAATGCTGTTATTGTCCACCATTGATGAGCTGAAATCTAGTCTTACATATGTCAAGTTCAGTTTACCTTTCAGTAACTCTTGCAATAACCATTGATTGAGTAAAATGCTGTAAGATAACTAAATTTCAACACAATGTTTATAGATTTAATCATAAAGGTTAATAAAAATGCTTCCTACAATGGTAATATTACGGGGAATTTGGAATGCATCGGTATTCTGAAAGTTTAAAAGAACTTTTTCATATTTTCCTTTGAGCAACAATCTGTAAAAGTACTTATTTTAAATATCATAAGTAAATATTAATAGTAAATAAGATTTCTGATATGCAGCAAAGGATTTTGCTGAGGAACTTAAGAGTCCAGGTGTAAAAAGAACTCTCAGTATAATAAATGTACTTTTATATTTTATATTATCATTTTCCTTTTATTCTTTTTGTTTTTCAGTGCTGGGGATCAAACATGTGGTCTCATGCATTCCCAGCAAGACTCTTCCACTGAGTCCTCAAATAATTTATTTCTATGTGGTACAGTGATGGACATAGTTTAAATGGGCATGTGGTTTGTCTCCCAAGGGTTAATGTTTTGGAAGGTAGGCCCTCAGTTTGGTGGTGTTTAGGTGGTGGATCTTTTAAGAGATGAGACCTTGTAGAATATAGCTATGACTCTGGGGACACATCCTTGAGAGGGAATACTGGGGGCTAGGAAAATCACTTGCATAGATCATATGCTTAGCATCCCACAGTACAGTAAAAGAAAAAACAAAAAGAAATCTGATACAGAGCAACTGAGTCCATACATGAATGAGTTTGTTAGAAAAACAGAATATATATATATATATATATATATATATATGTCATATTTTTTCATTGGAAGCATTTTTGATTGTTCAACAAATAATTTCTTAATAAAAAAAGAAGGAAGAAGGAAAGAAGGAAGGAAGAAAGGAAGGAAGGAAATAATAAACAGAAAAATTGGAGAAATCCAAATACAGTAACCTACCAATCTCAGTTTCTTAGCCTAGACAAATGGCAATTCTATCAGGTGGGGCCATGGGTTGTTGGTTTTGTGTTGTTATTGTTGTTTTTGTTTTCAAGTTCTTATCTGCTAGACAGATATAATGAAGTATTTACAGGTAAAGTTTTATGATGTCTGAAATTTCATTTTACAGCTTTAAAATACAGAAGGGAGAACAAGATAGGGGGTTTATGAAACAAGATAGTAAAATGCTGATAACTGCTGAGGCTGAATCTGGGTACTTGTGGATTTCTGATACTATTCTTTCTCCTTTCACATATATTATTTTCCCATGATACATTTACTAAATAAATAAATAAAAATTTAAAAATAAAAAAAATAAAAATAGCAATATATACCCACTGTGACTTCCTAAATACCACTTGTTATGGTTTGGATTTGAGGTATTTCCCAAAAGCTCTTGTGGAGGCAATGCAGGAAGTCTCAGAGGTAAAAGGATTGAAAAATGTGATCCTAAATGCAATCAATGGGTTAATGCCTGAGAGGGTTTAACTGAGTGGTAACTGAAGGTATGTAGGGCGTGGCTGGAGGAGGTGGGTCAGAGATGGCATGTCTTTGAGGTATATATTTTGCATCTAGAGAGTGGAGTCTCTCTCTGCTTCCTGGTGTGTTACCTTGAGCCAAAAGGTGAATTAAACACCATCTGATATCTCCCTCTTACATGTACTCCCCCAATGATGCCTCTGCCATTTTAGGTGGCTAAGCAGGCCTTTAATGGGGCCAAGCAGATATTGTGACTGTGCTCTTAAACCTCTAAACTACAAGAAAAATAAATCATTTTTTTATACATCAAACCTCCTCGAGTATGTTGCTATAGCAATGAAAAATAGACAATATAATAGGGGACATTCCATAATCATACTTGATATTCTCCAAGAAAGATCATTCTTGTCATCACTTCCATGCTTCTACAGTAAAATTAACTTCTACAATAAATTAATTATTTTTAGAAGCAAGTTATCTATGATATTAATTACTTGGTAGTTATGTTCAAATTACACTTTAACCCCTGTTGACCTCTAATACATTTTGTATTTTAAGTTCATTAAATTTTGTAAATCCTTTATTGATATTGGTTTTTATTATCGTCAATGTTCAAAAAACTAAGAAATCTATACATGTTTAAATAGTATAAGTTAAGAATATGTAATTCAAGACTTTAATCAAGTATTTAAAAATCTCTTATTTTTCCTCAATTTTATAAATACATATTTGCATCATTTTAATTATATGAGATAATGAAAAAATGAGGTGAAATACAATACCGATACGTTTGAATAGTATGATATACAATTTCAAGGCCCTGTTTTCTGTTAAAAATATGACTTTCTGAATTTGATAAGAGTAACTTCTCAAAATATAAGATAATTTTCAAATTATTTTTCTGACGCTGTAATTTAAAGGAATTTACAATAATATGTATTAAACTAATAAGAGCAGAAATAGTTCAGAGTAGATGTTTATCTAATACTTTGCTATTATATATAAAATTATTTGGAAGTCCATTTAGATTTCCACCGGAAACAAAAGACTTAAAATTAAAACTGGTTTAGAGATATCATACCTCAAAGCACTAATCAATATATGAATTTCCGTATTGTACACTATATTCAACTAACAGCTGCTATGTACTATCTGCTCTAGGGCCTGATGATTCCTTTCTTAATGACAGAGATACTTATTTCAAGAACCTTATAATTATAAAAATCATATAAAATCATAAAATATATTTAATTTTTTTTCTAATTGACCTTGTTTTGCCTTCATGAAACTCAAGGAATATATATTTAGTTTTTTGAAAAAGAACTTTGAAATATTTTAGATAACTCTCTTGTTCCTTCTAAGAAAAAAGTCTCAAAGTGGTGTATCATTAAATCCAAACACATGCTCAGAGCATATATGTGCGTATGCAACATTAAATTACCACAGGGAAGACCAAAACATGGGCATGAGCCTAGGACAATTTATTACTGTTTTCTACTTTTCCTTTTAAAAAGAAATGTCTATAAAAAGTATAAATGTTATTCTGTTAATATTTTAATGACATATTACAAATATCTTGTACTTTCCAGGTTTACTTTTATTAACTCTATAAAGTCTGTTATTTCCAAATGAAATCGAATTGTCAATAGACAAATGCTCAGGCAGTAGAAACATGAAGTTAAAGGATAATTCTATAAACTATGCTCAATGTGCTGACTTCCATATACTTCGTATTTCGAAAAAGAAATTTACCTGCAGCATTGCCTGACTTAAGTTGACAGAATATGTTGTATTCCTCAGCAAATAACCTGTTGTCTGCAGGAGAAATGCAAACCTGAAAAGCTAACAAAGAGGGAAAGTTACCTAATAAGGGTAACTTTGATGACCTTACAAATATAAGAGCCCAGAACTCTTGGAGCAAAGCTAATTCCTCCAACCATAAAATTGGTTAGAATAGGTTCAAATTTAAACCAGTCAAGGTAGGACAAAGTGACCTAGAGTTGTTATGACCAGAGGCAACTTGGAAGTCTTGTTTCCTCCTTCTATTAGTCAAAAGTCCAAAGGTCAACCTGGACAGGTCTCTCTGGAAATTTCCTTAGGAACCCAAATAAAAATGGAGGGCAGGAGAGGCAAGCCATCCCTTTTTTCTCTGAGATAACTTATTCTCTCCCTTGAGAGTGTTCCTTTTTACCCTTTTCTGTTACAATGTAGTGTGTCTGAGTGACACACCTGAAATCTTTCTGGCATGATTGTAAGAATCAAGGTTTGAAGAGGGAGTCTCCATAATTGCTCCAACTTTATGACAAGCTCTGCCCCATAGCTAATGTACTTTATAATTTCAAAAGTTCTATATTAATTCATAGTATAATATCTCTACTTCAGAGATATAAAGATGTGTTATTGCTAAAAATATATTACTCCAAAGATACAGAAAATATTTTTGTCCTAATATCCCAAAATTCCATATTATGGCCATTTCACTTGTCTTTTACATTCTTAAGCAAATTTAACTCAATAACATTTTTAGATTACTCTTTTTAAACAATATTTTCGTTAGCACATAAATACATTTTGTTAGTACATACAGCATGGTGGGATTCAGCTTCACATACAATACATGGATTGTTAGGTTACTTTTATTCTTATTAGACAAGTTTTACTTTATATAGAGATTACTTTTAAAGGGGGCAAATAATAGAGTTTTATAACATAGTCTGGGAATGAATGTACCACATTTTAAAAATCCCTGCTCTGCCATTTCCAAGCTATACAATATTAGGCAAGTAAGTTCCTACTTTAACCTACTTACTCAGATCTAGTATGGTACTTGTATAATCTCTGAAATGGTTCAGGAAACCAAAATTCAACTCTTTCCATCCTTTGGTTTTTGGTAATAAAACAAACAAATGAAGTCACATGACAGGGAAATTCAAGGGAGTTACATAAAACAACAGAGTGGACATTGATCATAGTCACTGCATTATGTATGATTAACCCTGGAAAATAGCAAAAAGACTGATTATTAAGACAAAGAACACAATACAACCGCCTATTTGCAACCATTTGTTTTCTTGAATTCCCCCGCATCACTGCAGCTAGCACATATCTGCCTTGGAGTTCCTCTAGTGGGTACAATAAACCTTACTCTTTAACTGACCTCACAGTGCTACAGCACCAGCACTTTGTTTTTCCTGTATGTTGGCTTCTCTTTGATGCTAGGAGCTTCACTTTGTGCATCTATCGTATTAGGTATAAACATTTTTAATCACACTAATTCCTCTAACTGTTCCTAATCTATACCTAAAGCTCTCATCTGTTCATATTCTGATGCAGCTGCTACTGGACCCCCACAAAAAAAAGAAAAGAAAGAAAGAAAAAAGAAAAGTCTCTCACAAGATACTATCATGGTTACTGAACTGAACTCAGAATTAACTGTCATTGTCTTTTCCTTTCCATGATGTTCTACTAACCACAGTGGTGGCTACTCACTGGTTGTAATGAGGGAAGAATATTTGATTCTCCCCAGTGAGTAGCCATTGTTAGGCTCCTTTAAGAATCACTTTGAAGTACTGTCCAAACTATATTATTGTATCGTTTACGTGTACAAATGTGAAACAACGAATCCTAACAACAGAGTGTGAAGGAATCCTACTCACTGATGACATACAAATATTGATCCAATGTTATGCAAAAAGTAGCTTAAAATACTTCAAATGCATTCAATAAAATTAGAATAGAAATTATGATAAAATGGATCCTTAAAATGTTCAAGATACTATACTGGGCATTTTACAAATTTTATTTATTTATTTATGTACCCCTGTTAAATTTTTATTAAGGAGGATTTATGGTTCTACCCAATTTTTAAAGATTTAGAATTCCCTTAATAGTTTACATTTCTAGCAAAGAGGCACATTGGAGAAACTCTTATTTATATAAATTTGGATAGGAAAATTTAAGGTTTCTTCAATATATATTTAAGAACTCACATCACTTTCTCCAAAACACTATGCTTAGCTTCATGATCCTAATATTACTAAAAATAATTCTCAAAATGTTGTACATTGCATGATATTATACTCTATTTTGCAAAGTCATCACTATATTATATTTATAAAATATGTATAATTTTATTTGATTGCATTTATATTTTAAATTAATTATTCATATCTACTGTTGATCATTCATTTTATCACGTTATCATGATATTTGTTCCCCGTGTTGACCACATATTATAATACTATATTTTAGTTATTATATTTAACATCAGTTCTCAAATACTATATTTTTCTTTTCAGTATAACTCCCATTTTTTATATACTTAGGACTGGAAAGTTATTAGGCTAATTGTGTTAAAGATCTCTTTCTTTTGTATGTTGACTGCTTAGGTCCAGCACCTTTTCATTGGTTAAAAAGTTCTTTATTTTCTAAAAGACATAGCTAAAAAAACAGTAATGTTGTATGATCATTAGAATTTCCTTGTTGGTTAAAAAAATGATTTTATGTCAGGCATTGACATTTATAAGCAATAATTTAAATTAAGAATTGATAATTTTTTTATATCTTCTGAATAAACTACAAAATGTTTTTAATACGTAAACTACAATATTGCCTAGAAGGTCATGAATTATAAGCTATTAGAAAATATTTGATAAATTAAAAATTATATTCACTTCTTTTCCTCATTAAAGCAATCAATTAGTAATTTTATAATTAAATAGTGATAATTAGATGTATACTATGTATATTTTCTATTAGAAAATATTAATAATTTTGAATAGTTAATACAAATTAACAATATTCTAGATTTAACTTTAAGGTTAACCAGTTAATCTTGAATTAACAAACCAATAACATAATAAACCTAGTAATCAGGTTTATGGTTCACATTAAATATGTATAATAACCTAACCATACATCCACATGCAGACTAATACATATCTCATCAAGAAAGTATCCAAGACATAAAAATCCATATTTATTTGATCATAGGTTTATAAGACATCTAGAAATACTACAACTAGGAATTTGAGTCAGTCAGCAACTTAACTTCACAGATACCTGTGGAATAACTTCACATTTTTTATGGCTGTTTCTTGTTTCATTAGGCAAATATTGATAAGTAACACTAACATTACCTAGAAATGTTATTCTCAGGTTTTCTTAACTGTCATCATAAATATTGTTTAAATCACTTCAATATCTGTGGAGGGACTTTCATTTCCTTAAAAACTAGTAACATAACATGCACATTTGTACTGTATAGTAGCATTTATGCTAACTTCATGTTATACACAGTTTATTTTAGCAAAATTACAAAAGGTTTTACAGAGTGCTCACATGACAAAAGTTGCTTGGATTCTGTTTTGCTTTTATAATTTTCTCACTCTTTGATTTTATTTAATTTGAATTAAGCTTTGCATTATGACAGCACTTTACTTTGAAGTGGGTATTTGAATGTCAAGAATGAAAATCACCTTCTAGTTGGTTGACAATTTATTAAAGCAAGAGGTCTCAGGAGATTAGCACACATAATATTGTAAGACATAATGTCATAATGCTTCTCATTATAAAACAAACAATTTAATATAGATCAGAATGCATTTTGAACCTCTCTTTTAAAAGTCAAAATAAGCTATTAAAGGATAACATTTAACATTGATATGAATATATTTTCTTTTGGAAAAGGAAGTGTCAAGACTGTTAAAGCTTTTAAATATGCATGCACTCAATCCTGTTCAAGTAAATAAAAATGGACACATTTGTACTAAAAAGTTTAGTGAAGAAACTTCTATAACAGGTTATTTAGCCTTTCATTCCTACCCAGAATTTTAATTGTCCCTCACCTGTTCCCATTGCCATATTATACTTAGAATTTTACCGTATTTGATTACCAATCATCTCATAAGTCTTTAGAATAAGTTGGATGTGATTGTCATAATCCAACTTGTTTTATAGTACTCAAGTAGCAAGTTGAGTACTTTAAGCTGAAATACAATTTGAATTTGAATGTAGAAATGATTGAACCGCATAGGCAAGTATTGTGCTATTATGCTGTAGCATATCCTTCACTCTTAGGTTTGTTAAAGCAAAAAATCCACCAACATTAGGATATATTATTGCCTGTATCATGCTAGAAAAAGAGATCTATTTGGTGGTCATCAAAGGCTCATCTGCGTGTTACCCAAGGATGGCTATTGGAGTTAGATTTCAGGAGATGTATAAAGAAACTGGATAAATTTTGGTGGCACACCCCTTTAATAGAAAAGCCATAGTATCTGATAACCACTTTCAACATTGTTGGAACATAATTCTTAAGCACCCAGAATACTTATCGAAATAATAAAGAAGCTTTTAGATAATAGGGTTTATTTATTAAAGGAGAGTGTTACCAAAATTTGCATGGTAGCTTACAGGAAAAGCATAAAAGAAGCAAAGATGTGTTTAATTGGTCCCTAGTGTTTATTTTACCATAGTTTAACATTAGCATTAAAATCTACTTCAAATGCCTTATACGTAGAATTGATATTAAAGAGCAAATGTACTAATATATAAAACTAACATATTTAAAAGTAGATATATAAATATGTAATAACAAGTTTAACTTGAAAGTTAATTTTTGAATATATTAATCAACAAAGAATTTTTAATCTACTTTTATCAAGCATGAAAGTAGAATTATATTCAGTACTTAGTTTTTCCCCACATACACTCTTATGTTTTCTCTCTTTCTCAGGGTCTTTCCCTCCCTCATTCTGTAGTTGTTCCTCAGGATAATATAAGCACTTAATTCAACAAAATATATTTTATTAGAGGAAAATCATACTTAGTAACTATCACCTCTCAAGATTTGTACTAGATGTATATCAGTCTATACAAATATCAGAAGGTAATAAATTGCCTACAGTTGTCATTGGGAAGCAATAAATCTTAAATGGATTCATGTTCCAGACTATTTGATTTTAAAACCTATAGTCATGTTAAATGATAAATTCAGGACTTGTTTAAATGTGAGAAAGGTTAATTCAGAAGTAGTAATTAGTTGTTATTGGTATAGTTACACTGCATCCATTTATTAATTGCTCACTTATAAATTTGTGCATACACTAATCTGGTTATGAAATCAAACTGGAGTATCATTGGTCATCATATAAATAATAGTGAAAATGTATTTAGTCATTCAACAAATGCCACAAAAAATCTACTGGATTCTAATTATACATACATTTATATGTATCATAAAACTGCTATAAAGTAGCTGTTGTTATGGAACATGTGAAAAATTCATGTATACATTTAGCTTATATGAATTTGATTTAAAAAGCATTTCCCATATCAGTTATAATGGAATAGCATTTAGTAATTTTCTTTAGAAAAATAAATTTAGTAGCATATATCGCTGAGACATTTGTCAGAACCCAGTTATTTAAATAATAGGAAAATCTATTGTAACTTTGAAGTCACTATATAAATTAACATTGTAATTTTTATATATTTCAAAGTTTTATTTCTGAATACTTCTGATTTTCACTATAGTCTTTAGTAAGACTGCAGTCAAAATATCGACCCAATTAAATGAAGAACAACAATTGTAATTCGGAAATTAGAACTCTGTAACCGATTGTTTTTTATGTATTAATTTGACTGGCCTATGGTATGATCAAATATTTGGTCAAATATTACTCTTGTGAGTCTGTGAACATGTTTCTGGATAAACTATTGCCTCTATTTACAGATTTAGTAAAGTAGCTAGCCTTCCCAAATGTGGGTAGCTTTATCCAATCAAACGAAGACCAGAACAAAAGGTTTACCCTACCTGAAGTAAAGGGAAAAATTTTCCTGCTTTCAATTCAAACTTTGTCTCTTCTTGAACTTTCAGTCTCCTGGCATTTGAATTGGATTTATATCAGTTCTAGTTCTCAGATTTTCTAATTCAGATTGGAACTTTATTCCATTGACCTTCCTCTTCTCTCAAACATCACCCCAGAATTATTGAGACAAGTCAGACTCCGTAATTTCATTAGCTAATTCCTTATAATTACTTTCTGCCTTTCTCTATTTACATATGTTGCTTGTATGTTTACATATATAAATGTATTCATGAATGAATACATACATATTGCCACACTCCACTGGAAATTTTTTTTTTTTGAAAATCATGTTACACTATAAAAATCATTCCTACAAAGAAAGAGTACTGCTCCTTAATAATGTTTATTTTCTTAGGTCCTCATGCATTTCCTAGTAAATAAGCAATTATTGAATGAGAAATGCTCAGAACTATATTTTTGTCTCTTTCATACAATTTATTTTTTTCTCTTCATGTAAATTCATATTGTCAATAGTCAATGGTGGCATCTTTTGCCTTTTATTGTGTTGTAATTTCATATTCATATTTTCTATCACAGGAAGACATTTACATTAATATAATCAATATGCAAGTAAAGGTCAAAATATTTGGCAAGAGTTTCTCAGCATGATTCATGGAAATAAATTATTTTTCGATGTTTGCAGTCTTTGGAGATAACTAATTTTTGGCATAGGAAACCCGAGGGCAATGCATAGAAGCTTATTTTATTCACAGGTATGGTGCATACTTAAGTACCAAATTGTTCACTGAAAAATACTGTATTGAATACATGATGCATTGAATATGAAAATTTTTATCTAACTCTGCTGTGTGTTACTGGTAGAGAAAGATTTCTATGTTTCTAGAAGAGCTGAAGTCACTACTTCCTTGGAATAATTCCTAAGTGCTTTAACTTAGGAGATGTAGCTTACACATACTTCCATAAAAAATATTAGATACTTTACCTATTATTTATTTTAGTTGAGATGATTTTCATGAATATTTCATGGGATTTGTACAGTTTCTTGATTTGTTTTGAATTAATTGTTAAGGACTATCCATAAGAAAAATATTCTAAGGAATATATCTGAAACTATAATTATACAATTAGTTAATAATTTTATGTGTACTTAAAACATTCAAAATATTTGCACTAAAAAGAACATGATATTGTATTGCTGAATTGTGTGCATTTAGGAATATGTGACAACTAATCCCAACATTATGTAAAACTGTAATGCACTAATAAAAATAAACTAAAAAAAAAGAACATGATATCTGTAAATTTCCTCATGTGGGAAAAATTGAATTTGGCTAATGCTAATGAAATCCTAAATAAAAGGAATATTTTGAAGATATTTATAAAAAAGATAATTGGTTAAAAATGAAGAATAGAAGG
>PVKS010031619.1:0-23274 GCA_004027875.1 Aplodontia rufa | reverse complement strand
TTTTTTTTTTTTTCAAGCAATTGTAAAGTTTTTGGTTTAATTTTCAGATCCTTGAACCATTTTGATTTGATTCTTGTGCAGGATGAGGGGTAAGGATCCAATTTCAGTTGTCTGCATATGGCTCTCCAGTTTGTCCAGCACCATTTGTTGACCATGCTGTCCTTCATACTATGCTTTTGCCCCCGTTATCAACTATCAGATGGTTAAAGATTTGAGGGTTTGTCTTGGTATCTTTTATTCTGTCCCACTGGTCTTCATTTCTGTTTTGATACTAATGCCATGCTTTTTTTTTTATTACTATAGCCCTATAGTATAATTTCAGGTCAGGAATTATGACACCTCCCGATTCCTTTTTCTTGCCTAGTAGTGTTTGGTCTATTCTGGGTCTTCTGTTATTCCATATGAATTTGAGAATTGCTTTTTCTATATCTGTGAAGTATGTTGTTGATATCTTGATGGGGTATGCATCGAATCTGTATAGGGCTTTTGGTAGAATGGCCATTTTGATTATATGGATTCTTCACAATCAATAACATGAAATGTTTTTCCATCTACTGAGGTCTTCTGCAATTTTTTTTAATGTTCATTGTAGAGGTCCTTTATATCCTTTGTTAGATAGATGCCTAAGTATTTTATTCTTTTTGAGGCAGTTGTGAATGGGACAGACTTCCTGATTTCTTCTTCAGTGGAATTGTTGCTGGAGTATAGGAAAGCTAATGGTTTATGAGTGCTGATCTTATAGCCAGCCACTTTGCTGAAATCATTTATAAGCTAATAGGAGTCTTCTGGTCGAGCTTATTGGGTCTTTGAGGTATAGGATCATGTCATCAGCTAATAGACACATCTTGACTTCCTCTTTTCCTATTTTAATTCCTTTGGGTTCTGTAAATTTAAAAAGAGATTTACATCTCAACCATTAAGTGGGGTCTTACTTTAGAATTTACAATGCCTGCAAAAAGGAGGGGGGCATGATACTTTCCAAAGGATCAGGGAAGGGCAAGAAGCTTGTACAAAGGGAAAGTAAAAGTTAGTCTGCCCAGGACAACCCCAAAAGGGATAGCTCCATTAAATGAATACACTTTTTTTTTCTGCTATGGGATCAAGAAAGAAATTCAGTACAAAGTAAGAACACTGCCAAGAATAGGTGGTTCTGATTAGCATTTGTGGTTACATGAAATAACCTAGTAAATTGGGTACAAAAGTTTATCAGATATTGTAGTTAAAATAGAAATTTCAGGACTTTTGTTTCCAGTGAAAAAAGCCTAATATCCTAAGGAGGTTACCCATTCTAGAGATTAAACCCTAGATGGCTCTAATAGTGAAACAAATCTAGTGGAAATATATACTTTTAAATGTCAATAGATGAGGTCCATCTATCATAGTGACAGGACAATAGATTAGGGATTAAGACATTCAAACTTTGAAATAGATCATTTTCTGAAAAGGCACCAGGTTTCAAAAACTTGAAACTTAAAACATTTGTTACATAAAGGTTATTTATCTTTTGATTCTCAGTGTCACCTGTTTGAATTGCCATAACTGTAATAATCACACCCAAAGTCCCAGCCCAGAGTCACTTACCTAACAACTCAAAATCTGCAACCTTGAAGCTCAGGAGACTTATATTTCCTTTGGATCTGGTAGGATGAACTGAACTCTAAGAATATCTAAAATAGAAACACTATCAATATGTCAAATTAAGGTTAAGAATAATAATAGAGAATAGTCAAAAATGTTTTAGAATTTTGAAAACTAGATATGTATAAAGGTATAAGTTCTATAATCACATTGTGCATGGTTTGCTATTTTAGATGCTTTGAAATATTCAAAAGAAGCGTACTAGGGGGCTGGAGGGGTGGCTCAGCAGTTACAGTGCTTGCCCGGCATACGCAAGTACATGGATTCAAACCCTAGCACCCATGCACACAACTAAAGTGTCAGAGCAATGAAAGCCATGTTAAAAACTCAATAAAAATTGATTCTGTCTCTCTCTCTCTCTAATTGTCCTTCTCTCTTTAAAAAAAACAAGCATACTAAATTTGTAATTATAGTTAAGCTATTTAAAGGAATTTTATCAAATTTATAATCATTGTCTAAATGCTTAATAAAATTGATTTTCAAAGTTTTCTTTTTTCAGATCTGAGTGTAACAGAGCTATTCATTTGGGAGTTGTGCTTGGCAAAATTATTTTTTACTACCTCTCACTTTGCCTTTTTGCAAAGTTGTTTCCCTTCCCTTGCCCTTTTACAAGTATTTCATTCCATCTAAATGGTTAAAATGTCAATTGCTAAATAATCTCTTTAAATTTGCAGAACTGAGAACATGTGGTGACCTTTGTAGTGTCTCTTTTCCATCTTTAATTTGGTGTATCATCTAATATAGAACATATGAATTGATGTGAGGTTTATCATACAGAAAAGCAGTATGTCTATCTTAAGAAAATACAGGAATTACCTCCAGGAGATCAAGATCAATTGTGATGTTCTGGGCAGAGAGCAGGGGAGTAAAGACACATGCCCTAGGTGATAAACACCACACCCAGTATGTGGCCTTTCTGCCTATTGTCTCATTGTGCATTTTTTCTTCTCCTATAAATCCCTTTGTGCTCCTTAATCCCTTAGGATGGAACTTTGAGGTCAATAATCTCTCCATCTTCCAGGATCTCAAGATACCTGATTGTGAATAAACTATTCCTTCCTAATATCTCTCAGCTCCCAAATATTGCCCTTTGAGTGGCGAGCAGCCCAGACTAATTTTGTAGCATGAATTTAATAAATTGAACATTAAGCTAGGTACCATAGTAGTATGTAGGCCTTCTCTTGAATAAAAACCTCTTGGTCATAATTATTCTTGGTTCTATGTAAAGGAAACTTAAAAATTAAAACCAGTATTCTCTGATATATAAGCCTTCACTTCCCTTTCCCTGCTGCTTTTAAGAAGCTGCAGCAGTGAAACTCAATCAGCTTTGTGACTCACCACATTTTGATCCATCATTGTCTATCACCATTCCTTGGATATTTCCATATTTTAGTCAATGCCAAATTAGAGGCAGAGGATAACACGCAGAGTGAACAAGTTGGTGCGGGAGGGGAATAGTCATCTTGCATATTAAATTTGTAGATTTCTACCTCTGTAATTTTTAAAATAGAGTTTTAAGGCAAAAGTAAGATATGAAGTGATATTGCTTTTGAAATATTGGTCATAGGTATTTTATCTTCTTTTGAGGCACTCTTCCTTCTCTGTGTCACCTGTGTGCTTCTTGTTGGTTGCCACTATAGCTCCCCATTTCCTCCTGATCGAGCTGAGCATGTGCTATACAAGGCATTATGATTTAGATAAAAGATGTCCCTGAAAAGCTCATGTGAGACAACAGAACATTCAAAAGTGAAATGATTGGGTTATGAGTGCTGAAACTAATCAGTATGTGAATCCACTGATAGTGATTAACTGGGTGGTAGCTACAGGGAGTTTGGGTGTGGCTGAAGGAAGTGGGTCACTGGAGATGTGTCCCTGAGGTTTATATTTTGCGCTTGGTGAGAAATGCTCTGCTTCCTAGAGGCTGTGTGCTGAGCAACTTTCTTCCACCATACCCTTCTGTCATGATGCTTTGCCTCACCTGGGGAGCAGAGCAATGTAGTTCACCATCTACGCACTGAAACCTCTGAAACCGTGAATGCCAAATAAACTTTTCCTCCTTTAAAATTGTTCATGTCAGGTCTTTTGGTCACAGCAGTGATTAAGAGGACTAAGACATAAGGCATTAGCATTGTACACTGTTAGTCATGATCAAAAATACTTTAGAATGTACACAATGGAGCTGAAGACATCCTCCCAAACCCCAACTTCTACTTGGTCTTGATTGGAAGCTGTGGTGGTGGGTGGAAATAGTGTCCATTCTCTCTGACCTGTGAAAGAATCAATCCATGGTTGACAGATGGAATGAGGGTGAAGTCTGGGCGAAGCAAGATGCTGACAGTGTTTAAGTCTCTTTCTAGTTCCTGAAGCCTCAGGAGCTATCTGGGTTATTAGAGAATTTATTCAGAAATAATCTCTAAATGTACACTCTTTCTTGATTTTACTTCGTAATAGCAGGTCTGGACTTTGCAGACTGTGTTTATCCTTTGCCAACTAGCTTAATATTAGGCTCCGCCAATAGATGGTGCTGGAGAGAGACAGTAAGATTGGAGGAGAAAGAAGGGCCTTTTACTTGTTTGAGTCCCTGTGACAACAGTGGATACTCTTGTTGTTTCCATTGTACACTTGGGAAAGGAAATCCAAGGCCAATGATGTAACCAGCCCATGATCACATAGTAGTAAATGGTGAAGGATTCTTTAGCCCAAATAGGCACCTATCACCAAAACCTGGCTTTTTGCTACCAAACTGTTTCCACAAGCATTAATTAATTATTTGATACTGGTTTCATGAAAAAAAAAATTACTTTGCCCTATGTATTGGTCAATTTTTCATTGTTGTAACCAAATACCTGAGACTGAATAATATACAAAGAAAAAGGGGTTTAGTTAGCACCCAGTTTTCGGAGATTGGAAGTCTAATTGGGCCTTTGCCCATGGGTATCTTGGCTGTGTCACCTCATAACAAATGGTATCATGGTGGGAGAAAATGTAAGAGAGGGATGATGTAGAAGGTAGGAAGCCAGGAAGTCATGAGGACCCAGTTTTTCTAACAATCCTTTTACAATTAACCAGCATTGATTTATACAGAAATTAGGACCCCTAAAGATCACATAAATCATCCTGTACTAGGGCCCATTTCTTAAAGTCTACCACCTCTATAATGCCACACTAAGAACTAAGCTTCCAATGGATGAATCCTCAGGGGGCTAAGCCATAGTACCCATTAAATCAGTAGTGTGCTAGAGCTGAATGGTATGAGTGAGCTCATAAGAGCAAGCTGCCTCCATCCATTCCCTACTCTCTGATCAGTGATGTGTTGGTAGCTTGAGATTGGCTGTAGTAGTATTTACACCATGGAAATAGTAAATACTATAAATCAGTTTTGTTTTCTATAAAACTGGTCATTAAATATATATTCAAGACATTTCTGTTCCAAACTTATTTTTTTTTTTTTTGAGAGAGGGGGACAGAAAGACCAAGAGAATCAATTTTGTTTAGTTTTTCATTTTGCTTTCATTGCTCCAACACTTCATTGTGTACATGGTACTGGGGTTTGAATCTGCACCCTTGTGCATGCCAGGCAAGCACTGTAATCACTGAACCACTGCTCCAGCCCCCAAACGCTTGGGTTTTATAATGTTCTAACACAATATATTGTTTTCCACCCATTTTTTTCTTACAAGTTAAATTATTTTGTTTTTGACCAACACTAAATTCTCCCTGAATGCTTATATGAATCCACATGGTGTCTTTATGTATGAGCCAATTTTCGTGAAAATGAAGTCAAAACATCTACCAGGAGCCTCATTTTCACATTAAGCACCAGTTTATTACTGTCATTTCTTATGATTTATAAGTCATTCTTACTCATTATGGAATCTTTTTTTAGAATGTATTATGATAAACTTAGGTAGTTTGGGGTTACCCCTGCCACTTTTTTTTTTTTAAGAGAGAGGGACAGTGAGAGAGACAGAGAAAGAGAGAAACAACTTTATTGAGTTTTTCACATGGCCTTAGCTGCTCCAACACTTAGTTGTGTACGTGGTGCTGGGGTTTGAACCCGGGTCCTCGTGCTTGCCAGGCAAGCGCCGAAACCGCTGAGCCACCGCTCCAGCCCCCTGCCACTTTTTTTAAGTGTGTATGTGCATACCTATTTATTCTTAGTGACTGCGGTTATATTTGTTTTACCTCACAATTTTCTGTCATTCCTTCAAATTTATGAAGGTAGTTCATATTTCCTCCAATGAAACCTAGATTCTCTTTAGCATTTTTCATGGCCTTATGATCATATGTTCTGTTCAATGACTTTATCATCAGAAGAATTTGAGGTTCAGAATGGACAGCATCACCAAGTAGTCACCAGACTTGATTACATATACGTGGCATAACCCAGGTCACTCAGATCTCAGAGACACGTAGCAGTCTTGGGGTGATAATAGTATGACATGTCTGTGAATAGCATGTCCATTTGCCTAATGCTTTTCTCTTATGGTGAGGAAAATACCACTGTCTCATTGAAAATAACCCGGACATACAAAAGCATGGTGTAGTCTACTCTGCAGTGCTACTTTGGGGAGGCTGTAGCCATAATAACAGTCAATGGCTATTAGACACTAATGAGGTAGTATCAATATGGATGTAGTCTGTTAGTGATGCCAGCTTTTGTGGATGTGGATTTCGTGTCCTCTCAGAGTTGAAGAATGAAACCAAGGGACACTGATGCAACTGGAGCAAACAGATTATTTAAGAAAGGATATAAAGAAAAAATTTCTTCAGGAAAAGGGATGTTAGCAGCCGAGAACTTGTATAAGGGGATGCAACTTGGCTTTTTAAGATTCTCTTCCCTCCATTAATCATTGCCTTCCCTCCCCCATGCTTAGGAGTATATGACCCTATGAGCATGGAATTCTGGTCTGATCTAGTCCTTTGTCATGGCCACCTTTATCAGCAGATGGGAAGTTGCTGTCCAGACCACCCTTTTTAGCCAATGGGGCAGTGAAGCTGATACGCACCTCTGCTTACTGACACAGTAAATGCTCTTTGTCCTTTCAGGAAAAAAAATGACCATCAGCTAATTTTCTCCTTCCTTGTTGATCCACATCATTCTGACTACACAGACTGCCTAACATTTTCTGTCTCACTAGGAATGGTTAGGTGCCTTGAGCTGTGTGCCCTCACAGCCTTTTCTAAGTTCTTTTCCTAATTGGCACTTAGTGTAATTTTAGATAACATTGTGTGTGTGTTTTAAAGATAGAGGGATAGTGTGTATGTGTGTGTGTGAGAGAGAATCAATTTCATGTTTTTCATGTGGATTCCCTTGCTCTGACACCTCACTGTGTACTTGGTGTTGGGGTTCAAACACAGTTCTTTGTGCATGCAAGGCAAGTGCTGTAAACACTGAGCTACTGCTCCAGCCACCTTAGTGTACTTTTGACTCCCTCTTTATTTGCCAACTACATTTCAGAGTTTTTATGGGCTGCATATTCTAATTACCACATGGATTATATAAGTATATATTCACTAATGCATGGATGAAAATGGTCATATATTGTTTCTAGGTGATGTCAATTTCACTTAAAATGAAACCCAAAATATATCTGATCTTCTTGAAGTTAAGAGTATCTTAAGACAATTTTTGAACTTCCATTTAATGGATTTTGATATGGCAATTCCTCCTGGAATGGTCCTCTTGTAAGATCTTAAATTACTTTCACACAGATTCTCTGATCTTAAATTACTTTCACACAGATTCTGAGGATTAAATCCCCAGTCATTCTGAACTAGGCCCACCTGTTCTTCTAATGATTTAATTAATTCTGTCACACTCATTGTTGCTTTAGCAGTGAGTCTCAACAGTAATTGATATAATTAAAAGGAAAGGGGTGACTATGGGTAGAACTCATAAACTGACTTGGATTTACATTAAATTTACAGTGTATATTGCAAGAACTATGAGTAGTGATTACCATACGATGCAATAACCCTGTCTGATTGATAGCTTCAGCTGAAACACATTTTGGAAAAAACATGTTCACCATAAATTGCCTACATGCATTTTTCCTGATAAGTACAAAGAATGATTATTTCTTTTGTCAAGATTAGATACCCTCAAGTATTTACTTCAGAAAGAGAAAAATAGCTTGCTCATTGAGTTTGGAGTTGCCTGATCTCTTAGCAGCCCTGACAGTACTATTTTTATGATCTTCCAAAGCCCTAATGTCTTCAGTACAATAGTAAGAAATATAGCCTCATCAACAAATCAAGTAAATTTATAGGTCCACTATTCCTATCTAAGGGATAGGAAAGACTCTCTTTAGGGACTAAGATTTACTAAAGTGGAGGTGAGGGATGAAATGGCAAAAAGGGATCTTTCCCATTAAAACATCTCAGGAAAGAATAGATACCAAAGTAGTATGTGGGGTAGGGTGTAGGAAGGATCTGGACAACTAACTATAGGATGCATTTCTGGCTTCAGAAGAGGCTGGGAAGATATGAAGGAGATCAACTGGATGAAATCAGGTTGTCCCTCGAACAATGAAGCACCAATACATTACTACAGGCTAAATGAGATGGTAAAACTAATTCAAAATATAAATGCTTCTGGCTGTTGTTTTTCAAATTATGCTAAGCAGTAAAATATGGCTACCAGTTAATCAGGACCCTGGTCACAGTGCTGGAGCAGGTTCCTTTATGCAGACAAGTGTTAACCCTGTAGTTTTGGGATCCTGGAGCTGTCAAGATGCTTCCACGGAAGGGGCTAATGGAGGCATGGGAATACTAGGTGGGCAATGGGCAAAGCCTATTAACTAACTTGTATGGATATATTTCAATATATTACTAAAGCAGTGTGAAACCAGAGTTTGAGAGTAAACTAGAGCCATTCTCCTGAAGGGGAATTTTTTGGGCTGGCTGTGTGGTCCCTGTTGCTGGGGAGCTATGTTACTAGTGTGCATTTGCCGAATTTTGGTCTGGCTCTAAAATTCTATCTTTAGGATTTTTCTAAAGTCAAGTCCAAATATGTAAACACCCATAGGCATGCTGACAGTCATTGTGATAACTCCTGGATCATGGGACAACTAAGAACAACAAACATTCCATAGGGGACTGTAAGTTTACATGTATGTGGTGAATGGACTATCATGAAACTATTAAACTATTACAAAGCCTTTGTGATAATGTGTAAGGGCTTATAATGCATTGAGTTACAACACTGTATATACTGTATATATTTATAGAATGTAATTCTGTAAAAAGAAACAACAAAGTAGAAACCATTGTGTCAGGGTTTAATACCTCTGTTTTTCAAAGCTTCAGTGTATCATGTTAATATATTAAATTTAATGTAAATACAGAAAAATATAAAAATAATCAAACCTAAACAAATGTAAGCTCATCTTTTCAAACAGACATGCGCTCCTATTTATTCATTAACGTTATGACATCTTTGCTGCTCTGACTCTCCACCTTAAAAAATCACTGTATTTTGAGGTCAGGGTTCCTCAGAGAAACAGGGATAAGAGTTTATAGCACCTGTATGTACAGAAAATTATCTTACTGAATTGGTTCAAGCAATTTCGGGGGCTAGGCAAGTTGAAAACCCGTGAGATGGGCTAGCAGGCTGGAAACGGACAAGGAAGGTTTATGTTCTAGAGACAGAATTTCTTGTCCAGGATTGATTAGTTTTTTGCTGGTACATCCTTTAGCTGGCTGGGTGAGGCCTTCTATGGAGGGTAATCACCTCTAAAAGTCAACTGGCGACAGGTTAACCACATCTACAAAGTCTCTTTGCAGCCACCTTTGGACTAGCGCCTGGTTAAATAACTGGGTACTAAAGCTTAGCCAAGGAGATAGATAACCATCACAAAGGCTAATCATGTTGTTCTTTAGATTATACTTCTTATATTTCTGGGATCAGAACAGTCCTTGGGGTTTAAGATTTAATTATGTCATTCAATTCTGTGTATGGTTCTTGCACTGTAAACATAGATATATTATTTCCTCATTTGGAATTCTTGATCTGTGTAAGGCCTCTGATATGAAATGTAGTACCTACCTTTAATTACTGTTTCCTTACCTTTCCCTTTAATTATCCAACAATCTGCACATTGACACTTGAGTGCTGAATTTCCTAGATTTATCAGTTGTACTTTTGGGTATCTTTCTCTTAATTTCATTTGCATGTTTCATAAATTGGGTTTTTTCTTAATAATTTACTCTACCCAGATATGCTTAGAGGATATTAAATCATGGAATATTAGCATTAGGGGGGACATGAGAATGCTTTCTCTATCTTCTCAGTCAATATAAAAATTTTATTTGCCAGGTTCCTGGTGGGTAGTTATCCAAGACAGGTAGGAATCCTTCTAGTGATAGAGGATATCATTATCTCACTAAACAAATTGCATTTGGGACACATTTATTAGAACTATCTTCTATTTATGGAAGAGTAATTTGTCTTGTATTTTTAACTGCTGGGCCATCTTCTCCTTTCTATAATGATAAAGAATAGGTTTGATAATGACTCTGAGTTTGGTACCTTAAGGGTACTGTTGCATTCCTCCTTAATCTTCATGATAAATGCTCCTAATTCCTCCAACTATTCTCAGTTCTCACACTTGTGCCCTCTATGGAGACTTCCAGTTTGTCAGTCATCTTTTAGTAAATGAGGAACCCAGAAGTAAAAAACTCTGCAGAAGGAAAATGGCTAGCTGACTGCTTTTCTCATTCTAAATACTATGCTGCTATTACATAGTTCAGGTATGGGGGCTATCTTGACAATTGTGTCACTCTTGGGTTCTCTTAAGTTTAGATTTGATGAAAACTCCACAATCTTTTCTACATACATTTGTGTTAAATATTCTCTAACTTATGTGGTGTTTTAAAATTAAATGCAGAATTCTAAATCTGGCAAATTTTGATCCACCAGTTCAGGCATCCACATTCCATTGGCATACTTTTTTTTCTTTTATTTTTTTAAAGAGAGACAGACAGAGGGAGACCAAGAAAGAATCAATTTTATTTAGTTTTTCACATGGCCTTTGTTGCTCTGACACTTTACTGTGTACATACTGCTGGGGTTTAAAGCTGTGTCCTCTTGCATGCCAGGCAAGCACGGTAACTGCTGAGCCACCTCTCCAGAACCGGCATACTTCTTTTTAACCAATACCAAAAGTCTCTAGGATTCATTCTTGTTTCCTCTCCCCATCATCTTCCCATCTGATCCATCAGTGATTCCCTGCCATAGCATCTTAAGAATCATTTCAAATCTTCCCTGCTCATAGCCTCCACTTCTACTGCCACTGTGAACCATCTTTACCTCCTGCCTGGATGCCTGTGATAATCTACTAGTTTCTACTTCTCCTTCCAGGTCCTGGAAGCCATTCTTTACATAACACCTGGGGCAATCATTTGGATATGTCTTCCAGATCACAGAATTTTCCTGTTTAAAATTCTATGATTCTGCATGTCATAATTTAATTTGGACTCCTTGCCGGATCCTCTGTGGCCTGCCTGAACTGGACCCTACTTCTTCTATAACCTCAATTGCCATTCTTCCCTTACATGTGATCCTGCTTCCCTCTCCCAAAGCTTATCAAACTTCCCAGCCTCCAGACATGTGCCTGAGCATCTCTGTCCTGAGCACTTTCAATCATGGTTCCCTCCTTGTCATTCAGGTCTCAGCCAAAATTTAGTTGGCATTTGTTAGCTTTGTTAAAATTTGTGAGCATTTTATGTGTAGAACTTTTCACCTTCTGGCATGGTTTTGAAATATGCATATTTTTATTTGAGCAGTAAAACATGAAAAAATTTTGTGTGTGGGGTGTGTGGGGAGAAGTATTTCATTGGTTTATATGCATATTTTCCCCTGACAAATTATTACTTGGCTTCTCATTTTCTGAACAGTTGAAGGGTAGGAAACGTAATTTGTCCTCCAAACACAATGGTTCTATTTGACCAAAAGCATTCATTTACTGCTGGACATTATTTAAGATGTTTAAAAGGGGCCAAACAGAAGGAGAGACAAAGTATGTGCAGCTGCTTATAGTTTTACATTGATGAGCATCCAGCAGAGAGAGCTTGAGACACATGCTCTTCAGTCTGAGAAGCTGGAGGAATGGTTTACAGTAGAAATTAGACCAAATATAATGGATACATTTTCAAATTTGTGATTCTGGTTGAATAGTTTCAATTTGTATGTGTGCCATTTGTTGTATTGATCATTCTTTAGAAACCTCTCTCCAGGAAGCAGTTCTCCATGGTCCTGAATCCTGTGGTCTTTGATAACAGTTTGGTTTGGCTTATATAAGATTCTGAGCAAGTCCCTTTAATCAACATTGAAGTTGTTACTGTTAATATTTTTATTACTAGTCATATAATTATTACATTTTAAATGAGAATTTTTATTTTGCTGTTAAGTTTTATTTAACTTTTTGAAGTGAATTAGTCATTTTAAATTGTATATAAAGGTTGAGAGAGCACTGTGAAAGGGGAGACTCATTTAAATCTGATGAATAAATGTTTATAGGATATCTTGTGAACTTATCACACTCATAAACCTCTAGTAGTATATTCTGCAATAGCCCATTTACTTTTGTATTATGGCTTTTTCCTTTCCCCTTTCTCAATTTTTTCTCATATCATTGATCTTTAAATTTGTGCACTGTGGGATTTTGGAGGCTGTTGCAATCTTCTAGTGGCTATTATTTCAGAGGTGGAGAGACAGTGGTTTGATAAGAACATAGCATGATATCAATATCGGCATTGAGGGAATATACTAGAGGAGTGACATTGCATGTTGGCAGGATAGGAAGCTCCAGACCTATCTTCTCTCTATGGAGATGTTGCCTAAGAAATAATATGTAGACCTTCATGAGAAATATAGGAACCAGTTAAGAGGCTCTTTTATCCCATGTGAGAATAAATTGGCCATATTAGTTCTGGAAGGAAGATCTGTGGTAATTGTAATAGTCCCTCTCCCTGGCTCAGTGTGGCACAATAGGGAGAAAACTACTAGCTTCTCCCTTGAGAAGGACAGAGAAGGCTGGACTATATATCCAATATTCAGTTTTTCAGAGGATTCTTGAGGGAATGGGTTCAGTCATGCTTGGCTCTAAGTGCTTGTTGGGGAGAACATCAGATTAGGATCTCTGAGAACAAAGATGATAGCTTGGAGCACTCATTTGTCTTACTATCCCTCCCAACCCCGCCAAGTCAGTGCAGAACAAATGGGACGAAATCTGCATCTCTTGGCTTCTCCTTGGGGAGTGAATGTGCTAGAACATGCATCCAACATTGGCTTTTTAAGGGCTATGTAAGGGACTTAAAAAAAAAAAAACTGACTAGGAGACATAAGGGATCCTGCATACTCTAAAACCTGGGGATCTTAGTATCAAAAGAAGGCTAGAAAACTTACAGCAGCTCCAGAAAAGGTTTAGTATTGCAAATAGACACCAGAGGCAGAAAGAGAAAGAATGAGTGAATTTGAAGACTGATTATTTAATATTATCCCATCAGAAGAACAAAAGGAAAAAAGAATGAAAATGAATAAAGAAAGTCCAAGGGACTTATGGGCACCACCAATTGGGCCAAAACAGACAGTTCCCAATTTAAAATACTTTGACTTATGATTTTTGACTCTACAGTGGTACAAAAGTAATATACCTACAAGTTTGAATTTTGATCTAGTCTCAGTTTAACTATAAGTAGTATGACAAACTTGTGTTGCTGAGCAGTGGCGGCAAGCTGTACCTCCCAGTAGCCATGAAAATATAAGGGTAAACAACTGGCACTCTACAGTATACCATGTTGCTAAACTATGATGTTAAGTTGGTTAGGTGTACCAGTTGCATTTTTTACTTATACTTTCAACTTAAGATGGATTAATTGGGATGTAATACTATTATACATTGAGAAACAACTGTCTATGCATTGTGGAAATCTAAGAAACAAGCGAGAAAAGGTCAAAATAATATTCTTGAAGAAATAAGGGATGAAATTTTCAAATCTGGGAAAGGAAATGGATATCCAAATTTAAAAATGCAGTTGACTTCAACTAGTATGAACCCCCAAAAGTCCACACTAAGCCACATCATAATCAAATTGTCAAATATTAAAGACTAATGTTAAAGTAGCAAGAGAAGAACAACTTGTCATGCACAAGGGAGGCCCCATGGGACTATCAGGAGATTTCTTAGAAGAAACCTAGCAGTATAGAAGGGAGTGGGGTAACTGTCAGAACAAAGCAACTGGCAAAAAAAAAATTATATCCAGCAAAATTGTCCTTTGAGATTGAAGAAGAAATAAATTCTTTCCCAGAAAAACAAGCGCTGAAGGTGTTCATTTCCATTAGACCTGCTTTACTAGAAATACTGAAGACAATTATTCAAATTAAATGGAAAGGATTCTTAATATTTAACATGAAAGTATAAAGCTTATGGGTAAAAGTGAATATGGAAACACATAGAATACTGTAATACTTTAATGGGGTTATATAAATCACTAGTCTTATATAAAAGTTAGAAGATGAAAGTGTACAAAATAATGTAACTACCAAAAGCTAATAGATGCACAATTTAGAAGGATATAATCTGGGATATCAATAACTTAGAATGTGTGGGAAGAGTTAGAGGATTTGGATGCCAATGAAGTTATCAGACTAAAATAATTTATTATAACTACAGAATATTTATGTAAGTCCTATGTTAAGACAAAATACCTATAGAAGATATGTGAAAGAAAATGAAAACAAAGTATGCCAGTACCCATCCTCCCCCCAAAAATCAAAACACAAAGCAAGAGAGGAAAAGAAGGACAAATGCTATAAGAAAGGCATAAGATGATTACAAAATGGTAATAGTAAGTCCTTCTCCATCAGCAATTACTTTATGTATAGATGGATTAAACTTCTCATTCAAGACAGATGACTGGATTAAAACAGACAGTATCTAACTATACGCTGTCTACAGAAGACTTACTTTAATCTTAAGGATACATATGTGCTGAGAAAAAAGTAACCAAATGGTGACCAAAGATCAGGGGTGAGTGAACGCTTACATCACACCAAACAGACTTGATATTAAAAATTGTATTGAGAAATACCAAAAACATTATATAATGATTAATCCATAAAAAGGTGTAACAGTTATATATACATATGTACCTAATCTCATCACACCCAAGAACAGGAAGAAAACATTAACAACTGACAGGAAACAGTAGCATAATAATGGGAGATTTCAGTACCCTGCTTTCAAAAACATAAAGAAGATGTTATTAATACTATAAACCAGATGGACCAAGCGTATATACACAGATCATTTCACCTAACAGCTGGATATACATGTTTCTCAAATGCAGATGTATTCTCAAGGGTAGTTCACATACTAAGTCACAGTAAGTCTCAAAAAATTTAAGAATATTGAAATTATACCAGCTATCATTTTTTAACACAATGAATTGAAACTAGAAATTAATAAAAGGAAAATAAGAAAATTTACAAATATGTGAAAATTAAAAAATACTTTAAATTAATATATTTATGGATTTAGCATGCTTTAATATATATACACACAGTATGAAATGGTTAAATCAAGCTAATTAATATTATATAGGTAAAATTTGTGGTGAGAACATTTAAAATGTCATGTAATTTTGAAAAATACAGTATGTTACTAACTATAGTCAACGTGCTGTACAATAACATGCCAGAACTTACTCCTTCTCAGTGAAAGTGTGTACCCTTTCCCCAGCCTCTGGTTATCACCATTCTAATTTCTATATCTATAATTTTTTAAATTCCACATATAAATGAGATTATGCAGCATTTATTTTTCTATGCCTGGCTTATTTCTGCTTTGTTGCAAATGAGAGGAATATGCTTCTGTTTGAAAGATGGAATAGTATTCCATGGTGTTTGCTGCCAACCTTTTCTTTATCCATTCACATATCAATGAATACTTGAGTTGATTTGATGTCTCTGCTATTGAGAATAATGATTTAAGGAACATAATAATGCAGTTTTCTCTTCAACACACTGATTTCAATTCCTTTGGATATATGCACAATATTGGGATGACTAGTTTATGGTAGTTCTCTTTTAGGATTTTGAGGACTCAAGGACTCTCCATACTGTTCTTCGCAATGGTGTACTAAGTTACATTGCCACTAACGCTATACAAAAGTTCTCTTATCTCCACATCCTTGCCAACACTTGTTATCATTTGCCTTTTTGATGAGACCGTTCTGATAGGTTTGAAGTGTTTCATCATTGTGATTTTAACTTGTGTTTCCCTGATTAGTGATGTCGTACATTTTTTCTTACACCTGTTGGCCGTATGTACGTTGACTTTTGAGATATATCTATTCAGTCCCTTTGCCCATTTTTTAAGTTGGGTTATTTGTTGTCTTGATAGTTGGTCACTTATGTTCCTTGCATATCTTCTGTTGTTCCTCCTGCCCTATCTGTACCAGTTCCTCTGTTGCCTGTTTTCTCCAGAGTGAAAACCAGAAAACAAATGAATGGAAATATCAAGTTTTGGGTCTGCAGATTGAAGTCATACCTAAGACATTAATTTATTGAAGTTCACAGTTTAGGAAAACCTGTGCTTAATTTAATGACTTATAATATTAGTATTCTTGATGTCAGTGATTAATTTTTAAACATGTTTTTTCCCACAGCACCTTTAGGTAAATAGAAAAATTGAAAGAAATGTACAAAGATCCATGTACCTTCTGCCCTCATGCATACACAGCCCCTCCCATTGTCCATGTTCCCCACCAGACAGATACATTTGTTTTAATAAACCCACTCTGACACAGCATTGTCACCTAACTCTGCAGTTTAGATTAGGATTCACTCTTACTTTCAAATTATAGGTTTAGACAAACATATGGTGTCACATATATTCCATTATAATATCAAACAGTGTTTTCACTGGCTTAAAAACTTTTGTGTTAGGTCTTTTCATTTCTGTCCCTTAACTATTGGCAACCACTGCAGTCTTGGAAACAAATATTGATGTGTTAAAAACATAGAATTGGGGGCTGGAGTGGTGGCTCAGTGGTTATGGTGCTTGCCTGTCATGCACAAGTATGTGAGTTCAAACCCGAGCACCACATACACAACAAAGTCTCAGAGCAAGAATGGCCACATGAAAAACTAAATAAAAATTATTTCTTTCTCTCTCTCTCTCACTGTCCCTCTCTTTTTTAAAAAGAACATAGAATTGGAGTTATAGAATTACATATGAATGTATGATATAATATTGTATACACTATGTACAATGTTATATATTCTATACAATAAAGGAGGTTTTCCCGGGAACACCTAAAAAGGGGTAAGTGAAAAAAGGAAAGATCTGAGTCTGAAATGAGAAGTAGATGTTCATTCTTCTTTCCTTAAATGGAGAAAAGATGATTGATTTTGGGATGGGAAGGTCAAGAGAAGCTTCCCTGGAGCTTATTTTGGCTTTCAGCATTCCTGTCCAGCGTATTCACGAACTCTTGTCCTAGGAGGGCAGTGTAGATGAACAGATGTTCACCTTGATCCCCAGGAGATGTGACTCTTATCCATGCCAGCTGAGGTATGTGGGAGCAGTCACCAATAAGGAAGTAATCTATCAACCTGGATTGATTTCCTAGACTATTCATCAGTCTCAATTTCAAATATGTAGTTCCCTTCTAATTGTAACCGGATTTTGGCTTTGCAAACACAGCTGTTAAATATGTAAGTCTGTCCCACATTAAGTCTTGGATCATTTGTCACTTTTGTAAAACCTGGAAAGCCTTTCCTTCTTGGTATGGTCCTAGTGGTACAAGTTTGGCCAGAAGAAGAAAGGAGAATAAATGTTATGAGCTGCTTTTAGCAGCAGCATTCCATTTAGCTCACAGGCTGTGTGTGTCCATGTCATAGCACGTTGCACCAATGTTGGCCCCTGGATTGGTTTTCTATAGACAAGACCAAATGGGACCATTCAAGAGGATTCTCCCATTTGAAACCTTTTCACCACTGTTTTCCTTGGGATGTGATTTGTTACTATCCATCATTGATCCCCTTACAAACCATCAAACCAGTTCCTTTCAGAACATGTCTTGCTTCCATGGCAGCAAGGGAAATAGAATATATATATATATATATATATACACACACACACACACACACACACACACATACATACACACACACACATACATACATACATATACACACACACACACACACACACACACACACACACACACACATACATACATACATATACACATACACACACACACACACACACACACATATATATATATATATATATAATTTATATATATTTGCAGGAATTCAGGACTTCCAATCCCATGTACCGTAAAATAACCAGTTAAACACAAAATCAGACAAGAAACTAGCATCTTAAATGAAAGGTGTCTTAAACGGATTATATATGGAGTCTTAAAGTTTTCTTAAAAATCCTGTAAGTCAGTGATTCTCAATCCTGTACAGTATGATAAATTTTAGCTTCCTAGGTCCTAATCTTCACAGATTCTGAGTCAGTAGTCTTGGATGGAGCCTGGTCACCTGCATTTTTGATAAACACTTCAGATTTTTCCTATACAAGTGATCTACTATTTTTGCAAAGTATTGACCCAGATTCACTTAAATTTTGAGGGCAGAATGTGTTCATTATAATATACATAAAATAAATTATGATTCATTGGAGCTGATGGAACCCATTTTTGTGCTATATTTAAGATTAGATTTAGTTCAAATTCTTATTTTCCAGGTTTATTGAGGTATAATGGATGAAAAATAAAATTATATATATGTAAGTTGTACAATGTGATACTTTGATAGATGTGTAAAGTGAAATGTTTACCACAAGTCAATCAACATCTCTCAACTTTTGTTATTTTTGTGTAAAAGAACACTTAAGACGTACTCACTAAATTTCAAATATATAATGTTATTAGCTGTAGTGAGCACGTAGTACCTGACACCCCTAGACTTATTCCACATAAAGGGTAGAGTTTGTTGTGTAGTAGTACTGTTTTGTAAATGTGGACTATATTACCTAATCTTCAGAGGCTTTCCAGTTTTGAGAAACTGACTACTTTTACATTTTTTATTCACTCATTAGTTTTCTTTTTCAAGCACTACTGGTTCTGAAGTAAAAATTTGATTGTTGACATTTGAATTTTGCCTACACTACATCCACATTCTGTGTTAGTCAGCTGTCACTGTTACAAAATACTTGATATAATCAACTTACAAATAGAAAAGGTTTATTTTGGATTACAGGTGCGAAGCTTTCAGTCTATAATCAGTTGGCCCCATTGCTTTTAGGCCTGTGGTTAAGCAGCATATCAAGGTGGAAACAATTGGCAGAGGAAGCAGTTTACCTCATAGCAGCTAGAAAGCAAACAAGATAGAAGAGGGCCCATCTATCCCTTCAAAGGCATCTCCCAGTGACCTACTTTCTTCTCACTAAGCTCCAGTTCTTAAAGATTCCATCACTTCCCAATACGTTCATGGGTTGGAATCAAGCCTTTTTAACACATGGGGCTTTGGAGGAATGTTTAAAATCCGAACTATATCACATATTATGTTTTTTCTGTTAGATTATCCATTGAATGATTTATAAATGTGGTATCAGTTATGATATAGTAGGTTATTCTTCAGTAAAAATCAATCTCCATATCTGTCTTTATGAAAAATCAATGTTAATATATTAACAGCTTGCATTGGTGTTCATTCATTATATTGTAATTCCATGAATTTTGCCAAATATATAAGTCCTTATATCCATCATCATAGTATCATAAAGAAGAGTATCACTGCCCTAAAAATCCCCTCTGCTCCATCTGTTCTTTTTTTTTGACCCCCCAACTCCTGAAAATATCCTATCATTTTAATGTGTTCCTACTTTTGTGTTTTCCAGAATACTATGTAGTTGGGATAATATAGTATATTGTCTTTCTAGATTTTTAAATTAGTAACATGCATTTAAGTTTTCTTCATGTCTTTTCGTGGCTTGAGAGTACCTTTATTTTTAGAGTTGAATACTCTTCAATTGTGTACGTATAAGTATTTATTCATTTACCTGCTGAGGAACAACTAGCTTTCAAGCTTTACTAAGTATGCTTACAATCACTATGAACATTTGTATGCAAATTTTTATGTAGATGTATGTTTTCATTTCCTTTAGTAAATACCAAGGAACTTGATTTGCTGGATCATATGTTAAGTAAAATCTCTTTAAGCAAATCTGGTTTTATTTTTTTATTTTTTTGGCTACATGTTCATGCTGAGCTGGTTTATGGATTCTGTGTACTGACCCAGGGTTTCGGGCTCATAGGTACCTCATGAGTATCTAGCTCTCAGTTGTCATGGGCTTTCATGATGAGCAAAGCAGAGGATCCAGGAAAGAACTCTAGAGCATTTAACCCTAGTAATTTAATACTTCAGCCTGACCCACGTCACTCATGCTCACTGGTATCATGCCCCACCCTCACAAAAGGGAAGAGCCAGGAAGTTGTTTCCCAATTGCTCAGAAGAAACTGGATATCCATGAGAAGTAGACCAGTAATCACCGCATTCTGTCCATATGTTTAACCAGTTATTTGGTTTGCTTTCCTATCTACATGTGGAGCACACTAACTCCTTCCTGAGGGCCACAGCCCAAAAGCCCCATTTAATTATGCCATCAAGCTCAATATCCAGGATCTCTGGAGGATTCATCAAAACTTCCAGCCAGAGGTGGGGGGATGGTGGTGGCTGGTATGACAGAATTGAAGATGTTGACCATTAGACTCTCTGGGTGGAGCTCCTACTGTGTTGATCTCCATAAGCACCTGGCTTCACCCACTGGGAGATTCCTCTCACAAGGATTCTTTTTGAATACACATGAAGAAAACATTGTACAGCATATTCTCTGTCCTAATCAGGCTTCTGGCCTATAGATTCATAGTCTTTTTTGGGGGGAGGGGAGGGCAATCCAGTTATCTCAATAACTTAGCCATCTTCTCATTTGTTTTAATCTAGTCACTGTGTGCCGGTAGTCATATCCACAATTCTTTTTTAGACATTCTTGCTAGATTTGCAATAAATGTCTTCTCCAAGGAAGTGATCCTTGAACTAATGGCTAAAGGATGAGTAATTATAAAGGAACGAGCAAGAGTAGTTAGACTCTTCAGGAGGAAGGAATCTCATATGCCAAGGTCCTGAGGGCAAGAGGAAACATCAGTGGTGCTGGGGTAAAAAGGGAATAGGGATGGGAGCATTAGAACGAGGTCGGAGGGATTAGCTGGATGACCTATCCTGCCGGGACTTCAGGCCATGAAAGGAGTTTTGTTGCCGTTTCAATGTAAGATGGAATCCGTGGTAGGTTTTGAGCAGCGGGGCTCTCCTCGTGTGATAGCTGATGGCTGTATGACTCTATGCCCAGCAGCAGGGATGCACAGCCTTCCTTGAAGGACTGGGTGACTCATGGCTGTGTCCATCAGGCTGTTACCGTGTGGCAGAGCTTAGGCCAGAACCACGCCTGCTGAGTCCAACCTCAGTGCGTGATTCTTGTCATTGGGAACCTGGGTTCAAGGTCAGAGGCAGAAAATACTAGAGGAAAGATAAGGGAGATAAATACATGTGTCTCTTTCCTCCGCAAAAGATACCTTTGGCAAATGAGCCTTTTTTCCCCCTTCAGGGGCTTTCCCTCCTCCCTGTTCTTAGTGTCTGCTGTTTGATCTAAAATAGAGTAAACTTTCATACAAGAACATTTGATTTTTTTTCTCCAATCTGACTATTCATAACCTATTTAAAATTGATTTATAGTCTTACAGTCTTCAAATTAATTCCAGGCACAAGCTAGGAGAAGGTCATCTTCCTCACGATTTCTGCAGTTTGCAGATTTTTTTTCCTGCCTGATTTAAAGGGCCAGCTTCAATTTCACTCGTTTGCAGTCCTGACCTTTATGCATTCCCATAGGCCAGTTGCTCTGTCCTGGATTATGGCATGCTTTCTTCTGCAAGAATCCTCTCTCTTTACACTGACAAAAGCCACTGAGGCAAAGATGTACAGTTGCTTGTTTAATATTGCCTTACTAATGGGTCAAAGAGCTGCAATTGGGAGCTGGATTCACTAAGATGTCATCTGGGGACATTTCTGTTATAAGCAGCCTTATTGTTCCTTGGAGGCAGACAAAGCTGTCATTAAAGCCTTTCCCTGCCTGTGTGCCGAGTGTCATGTCCTTGGAATGGTTTGATCTGCTCTGAAGGGATTATGCCTACTTTGTTGTATTTCAGAACCTCCAAACAACCCTTCAGTCAGTGCGTTCTTAATCTGATTCTTAAGTAGTGAACTTTAGAGACCATCATCTTTATTGTTAGCTAAATCCTTTGGTTTAGAAAAACTGATGCTGATTTTACTTTCTTTCATGGTTTGTTGATTCCCCATGGAGCTGTTCCGTAGTCATCTTCTGCCTTGTAATTCTTTTATTTTTCCTTAAGAATTTCTTATGCTTCCTAAGTATTCATCTTGGATTAGTAAATGTGGTCCTACTTTCGACCTGGAGATATATTTTATATAATATTGGAAAAAAGTTTCTGAAAATGCTTTGTTTACTGCTATCTTTGCTATTCAGAGACTATTGATATAAGTAAACTGTTTTGATATTTTAGGTTCTAAAAGTGAGAGCAGTATAATCTACTCCAGTTCCTGTAACTACCTTTAAGGACAGGATATAAAGATTAATCATGGCCCATTAAGTACCAAGTTTTTAATTTTTTGACTATTCAATAAATTGAAACAGGTACATTAAAATAGTTTGGAAATAATAATCTAGAACTTAAATGTTAATATTAACACTCTTTCTATTGAACTATAATTCTATAATTACATGCTATATATTATATAGTTATATATGTAAGTTTTTGTTTTCCATGCCTGGACAATAAGACAAAATATGTACAAGCTCTAGATCAAGATCATTGTGTGCGTATCCTGATTCCTTTACTTGCTTGCCGAGATCTTGGGCAAATTACTTAGCTTTTCTAAGCTTCCATTTCTCCATCTGTAAAATGGATATGATCATGAATTATCCCACAGAACTTTTCCTACAGTTTTTTAGAGAGAGGGACAGTGAGAGAAAATTTTTAGTTTTTCATGTGGCTTTCGTTGCTCTGAAACTTCGTTGCATATGTAGTGCTGAGGTTTGATCCTGCGTTCTCGCACATGCTGGGCAAGCGCGTAACTGCCAAGCCACCACTTCAACCCCTTTTCCTAGAGTCTTATGGGAAAATGCTTGCAAAGCATTTAACCTGATTTCTGTTCAGAAGATGTACTATTTCTTGAGCATGTGCCGCATGCCAGGCATTGTGTGTGTTATCTTTCATAATTATCATGTAGCTTTTGCCAAAATGTCCATAATTTACTAATGAGAAAACTGTATTTGAGTTACTTGTCCATGGTCACACAGCTAGTGAACTTAGAAGAGCTGAGGCTTGCGTTCCTATCTGATTCCAGAGGGTTTATCTGTTTGCTCTGCCCTGGTGCCTCCAGAGTGGTACTGCAGCCATTGCAGAGTGCTATGAAATGGGCTTCCTCAAGGGCTGCTTGGATGTGAGGCCTGTCTTTCTTTTTCCTGAATTCCTTGAGCAGCT
>PVKS010031618.1:12881-23388 GCA_004027875.1 Aplodontia rufa | reverse complement strand
ACAAATTAACTACATAATTGCTGAAATATTTTTAAAAGATTGGCTAAATACCCAGTGACTCAGGAGGCTTAGGCAGGAGAATTGGGAGTCCAAAGCCAGCCTCAGCAACTTAGCAAGAAAAATAAAAAGGACTGGTTACGTGGCTGCATGGTTAAGCACCCCTGGGTTCAATCCCCAGTATAAAAAGAAAAAAGCTAAACAACCAGAGGGACACAGACCAGTTTCAAATTCACCAGCTAGAACATTAAGAACTCTCTATTGATTCAGCACAAAAGGAGGAGACAAAAAGCAGGCCAGATATGGAAGTTCCAAGATCCACTGAAATGTGAGCTACAAGTTGGGAAGACAGGTAAGCAGGAGTGGAGCTAACAAGGACCAAAGTAATTGAGTGATGACAAGACCGTTTTCTTGGGAATTCAGGAAAAGACCTGGTAGAACAGTCCACTGGCCAGTCCAAGCATAGTAAGGACAGAAGGTGAAAACGTTTCCTTTTACCAAGAAAACATTACAAACACCCCCAAAAGATACCACTTTCACTTTCTCTAACACATCTCTCCACTAGATCTTTTCCGTCAGATACATCCCTCTCAGCCTAGCCACGCCTTCTATCACCTGCACCAGCAGCCCACCCCTGACACTTGAGCAGGACACCACAGACGCCCTCACCAGAGAGGCCAGGGCAAACACTGTGAGATGAGCAAGGCTGTAACCACCACTGGCCACAGTGCACAAGGGGAGCCTGTTGTCCTGCAAATGGCCATCATCAGAAAGCAAGAGACTCTATCTCTACTGCACACTGCTTAAGAACATTTACTGAAATCCCTCAAGTTAAAACCAGAAGGGCTCCTCCAGGTTTCTCTAAATAAATGCACACTATTTTTGGAATCCACTCTAGATTACAACTTCTCCAATTACAGCAAAACAGATCAACTGCCAGATGCTCTTCTGAAGTCGTCTTCAGCTTCCTTAGTCTCTCGTTTCTCCCCATTTCACAGAGGAAGCAGCTGATGAAATTATTCCACAAACCAACAACTGAGCCCGGTGTTCATCTGCTAGGATGAGCTGTGTCAGACACATTTTTAAACAAGGAAAACGTCAGGACAGAGCTGGGCAGCACGCTATGGACTGCCCTGGAGACAGAGCTGGTGGTCCAGATCAGCACACCCCCTCTCTTCTGAGGCTCAGTACCTCATTTGCTGCAGGGCCCTGGCTGGGTTGGAGCCCATGCGGTCCAGCTTGTTAATGAAGGTTAAAAACGGAACGCTGTAGCGCTTCATCTGACGATGGACAGTCAAGGTCTGGCACTGCACCCCTCCAACCGCACAGAGAACAAGGATGGCACTGTCCAGCACTCTCAGGGCCCTTTCGACCTCTATTGTGAAGTCCACGTGGCCTGGTGAGAAAAAGCAGCACGTGAGGGTTATAAAAGAGCTGTCTGAGGTTTTAATTCAGGCACTATGAAAAGGTTCTGGAGCACTCCAGGTACACAGGTCTTTAATCAGAATGTAGGTTCCTCAGCTCACCAATACCATCCACCCACCACCAGGTCCAGGGCACAAGATCACAAGAAAACACAAGAGCCTGTGCAACTCTAGAATCAGCTAGAATGTGTAAAAGGCAAGAACTCAGTACCCATATTTTTAACAGGAATTCAAAAGTAACACACTTCTTTAACCTGAAACTGAAAAATTAATGGAGTCAGAGTATTAGACAAAACCAAATGTGCTCTGGCCACAAAGCCGGCTCCAGCTCACCAGGAGTGTCTATGATGTTGATGTTGACATCTTTCCACATGGTGTACGTGGCTGCTGACTGAATAGTGATGCCTCGCTGTCTCTCTAGCTCCATGGAATCCATGACAGCACCAACTCCATCTTTACCTTTCACCTAAACACAAATACAGACTTTAGACTTCTGTCCCTGCGCCCCAACAACGAAAGGAATCTCTACTGAAATGGAAACAGAACACAGACAATTTTCAGGTGTGTAACAGCTGAACAACAGCATCTCATAAAGCAGGCAATTGGCGGTGGGTTTTGCAGTCTTAATGGCCACACCGTTCTCATTGCTGTCCTCAGTTACTGCTAGAAACATCTTTGCTCCCTCTGCACTGCTCCTTCCCAGTGGACCTGCCTTGTCCATCAGCGGGTGTTCAGAGAACAGCTTCTTCCCAGCTCAGCCAGAGCAGACCCAGAGGCATTCAGAGGAAGGATTTAGCTCTTAAGGGTATATAACAAGACAATGTTCACCTGAAGAAATAGCTCAGCTGAAGAGTTAAGTTACTCCATGACAATTGTGCTCAGGAGTTCCAAAAATTTTTAAGTGAATTTTTTCATGATACAGTGATGGTCTCTGAAGCCAGCATGAGCTACCCGCTTTGTGCATGCAACTTTAGTTAAAGGGCCGGTGTTGCTGCTAGTATTCTTCTTTTAGGTTTCATGAAGTTCACCAAGTCATACGCACAAGTGCCCTAATGAACCCGGCACCAACCGTACCTCGTGCATCTTTGCGATCCTGCCGGTGTAGTACAGCACCCGCTCCGTTAACGTCGTCTTCCCAGAATCAATGTGAGCGGAGATTCCAATGTTTCGAATCTTTTCATTAGGAATTACCCCTGATGAGCACCATCGGCAGGCCTTCCAGTTAACCTAAAGAACAACAGGGCTCATCTGATGCACTTTGTAGAAGGGATAACAGGCAATTAAAATGAAAAAAATGGTGCCCCTCCTTCCTCCAAAGAATTGCAACGAACGGTCAAACCTGCAGCGCTGTTACCAAAGGGGCAGTTACAAGAGGCAGCAGAGGTCAAACACTGCTTAAAATTAAATCAAAATGGGGCAAACACCTTTGCCAAAGCGTGAGGCTGCAAACACGCTACAGCTGCCAACCCAGGAAGTAGCTCAGAGCTTCGGCTCAGCAGCTAGGACGCCTGGAAGACCGCGGCCCCTGCCGTGCGGGGCCATTCTTCACTGCACCTGCAGGGGGCGGCGCCGCCCGTCAGGCCCCGGACGCGACCTCTTCCTAAGGAGGCTCCGCGGCCTCGCGGCGCAAGGAAGCTGCACTTGCGCCCGCAGCGACAGCGCGCTGAGCCTGAGCCTGAGCCTGCGACGCACGGGAGCGCCCGCAGCCGAGCGCCGGGGGCTCAGGCAGCTCCCGGGGGCCAAGCGTCGCCGACAGGGACCCCCGGGGGCGGGAAGGTCACGGCCAGGGCTCCCCGCGGGAGGACGAGGGTCGCGGCTAGGGCGCCACCCGGGGACCGAGGCCCGCAGCCCGGGGCGCCCGCCGCACGCACCTGCCTCCCGCGCCGGCCCAGAGCCGTGGCAGCGCACAGCGGCAGCATGGTGAGGGGCCGCGGCGGCCGCTCCGTCAGCGCCGGCTCTGCCGGAAGCGCCGAGCCACGCCGGCCGCAGCGGAGCACTTCCGGGGCAAAGGCTCGGGGGCGAGCGGCCGTAAGGGACGGCGCCCTCTGCCGTCCGGAGGAGGAAGTGCCCCGGCCGGCTGCGGAGCCCTGCGCCTGGCGCGGTGCGGCGCTCGGCACGCGCGGGCGTTGACACCTACGCTGGACCCGTTTCTCCGCCTGCTGCCGACAGCTGGCTTCGCGCGAGTCCAGCACTGCAGCGTGGACGGCCGCCTTTCGCGCCCCGCCCTCGTCGGAGCCGTCACGTGTCCACTTCGGTGGGTTTATTCATTAAATTAGCTGACTTTCATCCTATTTTAGGTTTACTACTGCTTCCACAAATGAGAAAACATTCAGCCCTTAAGTCTCTGTTTTTGGGATATTTCAGCATGATTTTTTCCATTTCCATTCATTTAGCAGCAAATGCCATGATATCATTCTAATAGCAGAGTAGAGCTCCAATGTGTATACATACCACAGTTTTTTAAAAAGGGAGAGGGAGAGAGACAAAGAGAGACAGAATCAAGGCTAGTTCAACATACACAAATCAATAAATTCACCACTTAAACAGAATTAAAAATAAAAATCACATAATCATCTCTATTGATGCAGAAAAGACCTTTGATAAAATTCTGCACCCACTTATGCTCAGAACTCTAGAGAAGATAGAGATTAAAGGAAGATTTTTTAATTTTATAAGAGCCATTTATGACAGACCCATAGCCAACATTATGCTTAATGGAGAAAGACTGAAAGCATTCCCACTGAATTCAGGAACAAGACAACAATGTCCACTTTCACCATCTTATTCAATATAGTCCTTGAAACCCTTGCCAGAGCTATCAGAGAAGGAAATCAAAGGAATTCAAATAGGAAGAGGAAGTCAAGCTATATCTCATTGTTGATGTGATCCTACACCTAGCAGACACAGGAGCTCTATCAGAAGACTTCTAGAGCATAGTAATGAATTTAGCAAAGTGGGCAGTTACAAGATCAACACTCATAAATCATTAGCTTTCCTATGTTCCAGCAGCAATTCCACTGAAGAAGTCAGGAAGTCTGTCCCATTCACAATATCCACAAAAAAATAAAATGAAATACTTGGGCATCACTCTAACAAAGGACATTAAGGACCTCTACAACACAAACTATCAAACATTAAAAAAAAAAAGAAATTGCAGAAGACCTGAGTAGATGGAAAAGCATTCCATGTTCTTCATTAGGCAGAATCAATGTAATCAAAATGGCCATTCTACTGAAAGCCCTATACAGATTCAATGTCATCCCCATCAAGATACCAATGACATTCTTCATGGATATAGAAAGAGCAATTCTCAAATTTGTATGGAATAACAGAAGACCTAGAATAGCCAAAACATTATTATGCAAGAAAGAGGAAGCAGGAGGTGTCACAATTCCTGACCTGAAATTATACTACAGAGCTATAGTAACAAAAACAGTGTGGTATTGGTATCATAACCAATATGAAGACCAATGGAACAGAGTAGAAGATACCAAGACAAACCCTCAAATCTTTAACTATCTGATATTTGATAAAGGGGGCAAAAGCATATTGTGGAAGAAGGACAGCCTGTTCAACAAATAGTGCTGGACAAACTGGACAGCCATATGTAGACAACTGAAATTGGATTCTTACCTCTCACCCTGCACAAGAATCAAATCAAAATGGTTCAAGGATCTGGAAATTAAGCCAGCACCTATATAATTGCTTGAAGAAAAAGTAGGATCAACACTACACGACATAGGTGTTGGCATCTCTTTCCTTCCCAAGACTCCCATAGCACAAGCATTAAAACCAAGAATCAATTAATGTGATGCCATTAAACTAAAAAGCTTCTGCACAGCTAAAGAATTAGTCCAAAAAGTGTCAAGAGAGAACCTACAGAATGGGAGGAAATCTTTGCCTGCTACACCTCAGACAACCAGAATATACAAAGAACTCAAAAAAAAAACACCACCACCAAAACCACGAATAATCCAATCAACAAATGGGCCAGGAAGCTAAATAGAAATTTCTCAATGGATGAAGCTCCAAAAAACCATAAATATATGAGAAAATGTTCTGCATCACTAGCAATTAGAGAACTGCAAATAAAAACTTCACTGAGATTCCACCTCCTATCAGAGTGGCAAAAATGACAGGTGCTGGAGGGGTTGTGGGAAGAGAGGAACGCTGCCACACTGCTGGTGGGACTGCAAGCTTGTACAGCCACTCTGGAAATCAGTATGGAGACTCCTTAAAAAACTAGGCCTGGAACTGCTTTATAATCCAGCGTTCCCACTCCTGGGTATTTTCCCAGAAGAGCTAGAATTGGCTTGTTACAGAGATACAGCTTCATCAGTGTTTTTAGCAGCTCTATTTACTATAGCTAAACTGTGGAACCAACCCATATGCCCCTCATTGGACGAGTGGATTAAAAAACTGTGATATATAGGACAGATTTTCTGATTTCTTCTTCCGCAGAATTGCTGCTGGAGTATGGGAAAACTATTGATTTATGAGTGTTGATCTTGTAACTACCCACTTTGCTAAATTCATTACTAAGCTCTAGGAGTCTTCTGATAGAGCTCCTTGTGTCTGTTAGGTGTAGGATCACATCATCAACAACGAGATATAGCTTGACTTCCTCTTTTCCTATTTGAATTCCTTTGATTTCCTTCTCTTGTCTGATAGCTCTTGCTAGGGTTTTGAGGACAATACTGAGTAAGAGTGGTACATGGACCTGAATTTAGGGAGAATGGTTTCAGTCTTTTCCTATTTAAGTATGAAGTTGGCTAAGTGTTTTTCACAAATGGCTCTTAAAAATTAAAGTATCTTCCTTTCATCCCTATCTTTTCCAGAGTTTTGAGCATAAATGGTTTTGAATTTCATCAAAGGCCTTTTCTGCATCATTTGAGATGATCATAAGGTTTTTTTCATTCTGATTAAGTGTGAATAACATTTATTGATTTGCAGATGTTGAACCAGCAACTTGATCATGACGTATTGTCTTTTGGATGTGGTTTGCTGGAATTTTATTAAGTATTTTGGCATCTATGTTCATCAGAGAAATTTCTTGATGTGTCTTTTTTGGGTTTTGGTATCAGAATTATATTTGCCTTGTAAAAGTATTTGGGATGGTTTCATCCCTTTCAATTTCATGGTCTAGCCTAATAAAGAGAGGTGTTAATTCTTCTGTAAAGGTCTGGTAGAACTCTGCTGAGAATCCATCTAGTCATGGGCTTTTCTTTTCTTTCTTTTTTTTTTTTTTTTGGCAGGCCTTTGATTGCTGTTTCAGTTTCTCTACCTGAGATGGGTTTGTTTAGATTTGAGTTGGAGCACAAGTTTATTTATTTAGGCTCTCTCCTGATTTTTGATGAAGGCACTCACTTCTATAAATTCAAATATTAAGAATGCTTTCATACTATCCCAAATGTTTTGATGTGTTTGTCATCAATCTCATTCACTTCCAAGAATTTCTTGATTTGTGTTCTCGTTTCATCTTTGATCCATTCTTCATTTAAGAGGGTATTATTCAATCTCCATGTATTTATGTACTTTTTCTTACTGTTAATTGCTAAGATCATATTGTTGTGGTCTGACAGGATTCATGGGTTTATATCAGCTATTTTGTATTTGCTACGATTATCTTTGTGGACTAGGATATGATGTGTTTTGGAGGAGGATACGTGTGCTGCTGAGAAGGTAAATTTAGCTGATTTGGGATGGAATATTCTGTAAATGTCGTCTAGTTGATAGAATTATTTAGGTTAGAGATATCTTTATTGATTTTTTGTTTTGATGATCTGTCTGTTGTTCATAGTGATGTATTGAAGTTCCCCCATATTATTGTGTTGAGATTGATAAGTGGTTTAATGTCCTTGAGTATATTTTTCCACATATCTGGAAGGGTTGTAACTGGGGACATGTTAACTGTTGTTGTGTCTTCTTGATGGTAGTGTTCCTTTTACTAAGATGTAGTGATCTTCTTTTATCCCTTCTGACTAGTTTTTGGTCAAAATTAACTTTGTGGGATATAAGGATTCCAACACTGGCTTGCTTTCTTGGACCATATGTGTGGTAGGTGTTTTTTTTGTTTTGGTTTGGTTTTTTTTTTGCCAACCTTTTACTTTCAATCTGTGTCTATTTTTGATTTTGAGGTGAGTCTCCTGTAAGCAGAATATTATTGGATTTTGGTTTTTGATCCAGTCAGCGAATCTGTGGCTTTTGACTGGGTCTTTGAGTCCATCCACATTCAGTGTTAGAATAGATATGCAATTCTGGTTCCCTGGCATTGTGACCTTTGCTGTATTTTGTGCCATCTTGGATATCTTTTTTAAATTTTAAATTTTTTAAAATTCTTTACTGAACTTCTCTGTTATTCATTTAGTATATGATGTGTGAGTTTCTCCTTTTGTTAGTTAGGTCTATTTGATGTCCTATAGGCATCTTGAAATTAAATTTCTGGATCAGTTCTGATATGGGGGGAGTTTTCTCTGGTTGTCTCATTGAGGAGGTTCTTTATGCCATCTGTCTGTTGTTCTTTGTTCTCCCCTATCCCACCTACTCTCATGTTATTTCTTCTGATCTCATCCATACTTCTTGGATGTTCTAATCATGCTCAGTAAGGTTTTTTTTTTGTCTGTGCTCCTTGCATTTGAGATTACTCAGCCTTTCTTCATTATCTGATGTTCATTCTTTAAGAGTTGAAGTTCTATTTTCTATTCAGTGTACTCTGATATTAATATCTTCAATTAAGCTTTTAATTTGGTTGACTGTTAATTCTAAAAGCTCTGCTGTGTTTCTTTTCAGAATGTCTAGTTCTTTATTAGTCCCTCAGCTCCTGAAATCGCTCCCTTATTTCCTTCCTTAATTCTCCTTTTAATTATTTGATTGTTTAAAAAATCCGATTGACACTTTTGTCTAGATTTTCATCCAGGACCCAATCCATGGACTCCTTGGCTGGGGAGTTGTGAGTTTGAGGAGAACGGCTACCCTTTTTCTTCATTTTTGGGGCCAGGGAGTGGAGCCTGTGAGCCCTCTTTGATTTTTTACTTTGGGAATGTTGATGAGTTGTGGATTTTTTGTCTCTTCAGTAACTTGGGCTAGGTGCAATGAGGGAAGTTGAGATTAACAGCAGGCTCCCCAACCTATGGTTAATGATTGATTTTAGTGATTTCTAACACCTGACATGAAAAGGCAAAGGAGATATATGAGCAGCCAATGGGCAGGATATACGATAAACAGCTTTAACCTAGTAACTTTGCTTCTTCTTTAACTGTTACCATCTAATTGCCACCTATGAACAGAAAAGTAGGATTAGTAACTATCTTTGGTTAGAACACCATTAACCATCAGATTTTAACTGGATTAATGCAACCAAGCATTACCAAATTTCACTTCACACTGAATTTCCATTAGCGCCCTCAAGGATGAGTAGGCAATGTGGTCAGTCAAATCGCACAACAAACAGTGCTGAACTGGTCAGTCAGGTCCTTTGGTAGCGGGTGTACAGTATTAGTTGTCACTTATGGGAGGAAAGACGTCATTAGCAGTTATTTCCGGATGAAGCAAATTGATGTTAGGCTTACAGATATTTGAAAGTAAAGAACTGAGGCAGGAAGGTAGACAGTCTTGATTATGAAGGCAAAGCAGAGAGAGTATAGATATGCTGTAAGAATATTCTGATTACCAAAAATAAAAAGTAAAAAGCAAAAAATAAACAAAATTTTTAAAAAGGAGAGAAAAAGGGAGAGACTGGGCAAATGATGTTGAGATGGGGTGAGCGTTAGAAGAAGAGGGTTTGGCTATTGCTGGAGGATAGGAAGGATGTGGGTAATGGAGAAGTGGACTAATAGGGGGCTTTGCAGCCCTGGCCTCAGGTGGCGTGGCGAGTCCTAATGTTCACATTAAAGCAAGTGTCCAAGGGAAAGGTAAGAATAAGTAAATAGAAAGAAGAAACAGGTCCACAGCAACACCTACTACAAACACACATGCACACAAAATTTTTTTTCAAAAAAATTCAAACTCTGACATATGGACTTGAAGCGACCCTGCTGACCACCAGAAAAGTCTGCTTAATTATCCTGGAATGTTGCCCCAGAGTCTGGCAGCTTGCTACTTGGCAGGCAGCTCCTTCAGCCCCCAATTCTGTTATCTCTGGTTTAACTCTTCTGCAGGCTGCACTGGCCCCAGTCTCTCCCATTCACCTGAACTTGCTCTGGGGTCAGAGGGGGATCTGGGAGATGGTAATGTGGGTCCAAACGAAGCTCCACCCATATGCTCCAAAGGGCTGCAGCCCACGCCACTTAGGGCTGGAAGGGGGAAGCACAGAGCCGAGCTTGTTTGCTCTCTGCCCATTCACAGTGGATTGTAGGAACCTGGCAGGGTTGTGGGGAGATCTGCCTTAGACTCCCCACCGTTTCCCTGCCTGCTTGTCCAAAACCACTGCCATCTGATCTCATAGGTGGGTGGGGGAGTCTGCCCCCTCCTCTGCAGCAGAGAGGCCCACAAGACCTGCTTTCAGCCCAACGGGACTTTTCTATGCACAGTCGGTCTTTGTGAGGCTGAACGATCAGACTGAGCTGATCAGCGTCTCCCCGGCACTGTACTGATTGAGGTGCAAGCGGTCTCTGGTGGCCAGTGGGTCTGAGTTAGTTCCTCTTTTCCACTTGCTGTACCCAAGTCTCTGAGTCAACTGATGCCCCACTGATGTGCGCTGTGCTCAGCAATCTTTTCCAATACACGCTCCTTGCAGGCATTTCTTCCTTTTAGGTCAGGAGAGCTTCCCTGAGGTCTGCCATCTTCCACAGACTTTAAACACAACTGTTTCCTGAATACAGCTGTGGGAAGGTGAAGTGAAAACGAGAATGCCAAAGGGCTGCCAAAAGTCCCACAGTATGACAGACACCTCGACCCAAAGGGAACCTGGAGTAAGAGGCTGCCCATTTCAGAAGGCAGCGCCCCTCGGCAGGCCAGACCCGAGAAGGCAGCACCCTTCAGTCTCTGCAGTCTCCTCTCCCAGGTGTCTGGCCAGACTCCTCCCAAGCTTCTGTACCCAAAAGCTCCCTGCAGCCCTCCAGCTCCAGGAGGGAAATCCTAAGGCTCCC
>PVKS010031618.1:0-12781 GCA_004027875.1 Aplodontia rufa | reverse complement strand
TCTGGGGGGTTCTTCCCACCGCCCTTTCCCTCAGCCCCACTGGTCTTGTCATCCTGGTTGGTTTTCCCTCGGAATGCCTCTTGGATGTATTGGCAAATGTGTTGTCCAGTTCTCCCAATGAGGATTTTAGTTAACACATCTGGTTCTTAGGATCCTTGGTGGTTCCTGGGTCTTGTTTTCCTTTTGTATTCTGTATATCCCAGACTGGGTGCTAAAGGCATCCTTTAATCCAGAAATGCCAAGAGGTGCAGACACCCCTTCCAACTGGTCCTGTGCAGGAGCCAGGCAGGGCCCCGCCCCAGCCCCCTGCAGCTCCCAGCACAACATCCCCACCTGCACTTCAGAATCTCAACTTCCACAGGATCAGCGGTGTCTGTAGAGCAGCAGACCCTGTTTACTTCCCCTTCATGCTGCAGCCCAGTGATTTAGAGGATACGATTTTGAAGTCTTGAGGATCAGTAACAATCCAATTCTTTATGGAAGTCTCCTTATATTCAAAAACCTCTCTTTTCGTTTCACTAAAACAGAGGGAACAGTGAGAGGCCAAGGGCATTCATTACAGCTGCAGCTGTCTCCACCTGTGCAGGGTGAGAAGCAGCCCCACCTCACCCCAACTCCACAAAGGGGTGTGGCTCCGGTCACCTGTTTTCAGGACAGAGGCAGTAGCTTCTGTTTTTGTTTTTTAAAGAGAGAAAGGGACAGTAGGAGAGAGAGTCAATTTTTATTCATTTTTCCTCTGGCCTGTTTCTCTTGACATCTAGTTGTATAGTGGTGCTGGGGTTTGAACCTGGGTCCTTGCACATATCACGCAAACACTTTAACTGCTAAGCCACTGCTCCAGCCCAGGTGCTTCCTTTTTCAAATTTCTATGTCTACTTTCAGAAATTTAAGCTGTATTCAATGCTTGTAAATTAATTTGAATAAAATTTTACTGGTGTCATGGTTTTATAAAAAGCCTTTTTATAATTATGATTTATACTAGGCAAAATGTTAGAAAGGAGGAAAATCAGTTTGTACTAGTTTCAAATGTTAATGGTCAAAAGTCAATTTCAACAAAAAATAATCACACACCTGTAGCATACTGAGGCACTGTTAGTGAGCCTCTTCTTTGAACAGGTGTGAATGTGTCAGATGATCAGAATCTGTCTCCATTATAAGAAACTCTCCACAGCTGGGCCCCTTCTAGCGCTCAAGTAGGACCACTGAAAAAATCATATACCTGAGGCCACATGCAGGGCACGACTCAATCTCTTAATGTCACATTTTATAAGTGCCCTCTAAGAAAGCATTGTGGTGTAAGAAGAAATACAGGTTTATTTCAATTTTTACTTTATTTCCATCGTAAATAGGTTTGTGAGGAGCAAAGTATGAGTTCTCTGCTGTATGGTGGGAAGAATGATGAGATTAGGCAGCGGTTAAAGTTTTCTGATTCAGACGTGATTGTTTAAGTTGTCAGCATGATTTGGGCAAAGGAGAACAACTGAAGCATCTGTTCAGATTTTGCTTTGAGTCAATTTAGAAAGTATTACTTAAAACTTACGCCTTTTGACAACTTCCCAGCATATTCTAGAATACTGAGTGTACTAATGTATGAGTATTATAATGCATGCCAAATAACTTCAGCTTTTATAAAAATGCATTAACACCACTGCACCATTGCATCTTAGTGACTAAAGGCATGAAACAAGAACAGTAAATTTTTTTCCTTTTTTTTTTTTTTAAAGAAAGAGAGACTCTTGGGGCTGGAGTGGTGGCTAAGTGGTTGGTGCACTTGTCTGGCATACGTGAGGACTTGGTTCAGACCTCAGCACCACATACACAACTAAGTGTCAGAGCAATGAAAACCAGATGAAAAACTAAAGTCGATTCTTTCTCACTCTTCCTCTCTCTTTAAAAAGAAAATCAATTTTATTTTTCCATCTGGCCTTTGTTTTTTGGACACTTAGATATGTATGTGGTGCTGGGCTTTGAATTGGAGCCCTCACATGTGCCAGGCAAGCACTCCAATAACTGAGCCACCCACTCCAGTCCCCAGACTGGTAAAATGAACAGGCATGTAACAATTGTAGGACCAGCAGTCACAAAATTAGAGGTGCATGAACAGTCACATACTTTTACTTCTAAACTTAAAAAGGAGAACACTTAGGGTCTTAGAGAGTGGGTTTTCTGTTCTTTCTTCTTTTTCCTTGATAGAAGTATTGTATTAGAGGACATGGGAGTTAGGATTTTTATATTCTTATAAGCTTCATCCCCAGTAAAAAATAGATTAATGACTGAATTCTAGAATAAAGTAGTGTGGGGCCAAAGTTTTTTAATGGTATAATTTTTTTTAAAGAGAGATGGACAGCGAGAGAGACAGAGAAAGAGAGAAACAACTTTATTTAGTTTTTCACATGGCCTTAGTTTCTCCAACACTCAGTTGTGTACATGGTGCTGGGGTTTGAACCCAGGTCCTCGCTCTTGCCAGGCAAGTGCCGAAACCACTGAGCCACCGCTCCAGCCCCATTAATGGTATAATTAAAAGAGAAAAACTGAATTATTAGGGGCTGGAGCAGTGGCTTGGCAGTTACGGTGCTTGCCCAGCATGTGCAAGTACACGGGTTCAAATCCCAGCACTCACGTACACAACACTAAGTGTCAGAGCAATGAAAACCATGTGAAAAACTCAATAAAAACTGATTCTGTCTCTCTGTCCTTCTCTCTTAAAAAAAACTGAATTATTAAATACCGTGCTCAAAACACATATTACCTGGGGCTGGAGCAGTGGCTTGGTGGTTACAGCACTTGCCCGGCATGTGCAAGTGCGCAAGTTCAAACCTCAGCACCATGTACACAACGAAGTTTTGAAGCAATGAAGGCCACATGAAAAACTAAATAAAAATGGAGACACTGACTCACTCTCGTTTTCAGATTACCAAATGTATTCTTTCAAATGTCAAAAAGGTGAGCAGAGCTCCTTAACTTTGAACGCTGGCTGTAGGAAAGAGCAGACATTTTAAGAAAACTGAGGGAGGGGCTGGAGAAGGGGCTCAGCAGTTTTAACGCTTACCTCAGATGCGCAGGGATGCAGGGTTGAACCCCAACACCACGTACACAGCGAAGTATCTGAGCAACAAAAGCCATATGAAAAGCTAAATAAAAATTGTTTTTTCTTCTCTCTCTCCCTCTCAGTGTCTTTTTTTTTTTTTTTTGAGAGAGGGACAGTGAGAGAGAGGGGGAATCAATTTTATTTAGTTTTTCATATGGCTTTTGTTGCTCTGATATTTCCCTGCGTACGTAGTGCTGGGGTTTGAACTTGTGTACTTGCGCATGTCGTGCAAGCGCCGTAACCCCTGAGCCACCGCTCCAGCCCCGCTGTCTCTCCTCCCCACAAAAAAATTGAGGTAAAGGTCAGCATTAATTCTAATGAGGACTAAGGATGTACCAAACAAAAAAGAATACACTGAGGAAATTCTAACAAGGAAACTCATGGAAATTAGCTATTTTTAGCTTCTAGTTTTTGGTACTGAGGATTGAACAAGGGATGCTTTACCGCTGAGCTATGGTCCCAGTCCTTTTTGTATTTTTTTTTTTTATTTTGAGACAGGGCTTTGAACTTGTGATCCTCCTTCTTCAGCCTCCCAAGCTGCTAGGATTACAGGCATGCACCATCACAACCAGCTAAAATGTTTTTTTTGAAAATGAGCTATTTGAGTATTCTTTTCCTATTACTTATAAGAAATAAGTAATTTCTTATGAAACAGTACTAGTTTAGTTTAGATTATTATTTTTAGAGCCCTCAGGTAGCTGGCTGCATAACATATTATAAAATTTGAGATGATCTAACCCTTGATTAACATCGCTGAAACAGGGTGTTAGTGGAAACTGAGTCTTACTTTCTTATAACTACTTATAATGGAACTAGCTCTATAATCCATCTTGATTCTCCACAAGAATACACAGCCATAAGAAAGCAAATCAGATGTGAGCTTTCAAAGTGACTGTCTTGGGGAATTCTATAGAAGGCTCAACAACTTAGTCACACTGCTGGAAATCAACGTTTTATTCCTAACGCAGGAGCAGTAGAACGCTAGAGCTTCCCAGAACATCGGGTGTCAGGAGACTGCTGTGAGTGCGTGCTGCTTTACGACAGGAGGGTCCAGACTCCGGCTGGCACGACTACCCTCTGTTCAAACAGCCAACACGAAATGCGCCAAGTGTGTGGCGATTTATTTTTTGTTGATTTTCACAGGTGATCCTTTGATGTTGAGTTTGTCCACAAAAACATTTGGTCTTCTTCCACTTTCAAGGGCTGGGCTCTGATGAAGTTTCTCCCTGAAAACGAACAGACGAACACTGGTACCACGCTTAAAATGCGTGCCGGCTTTTGAGTCACTGAAACATGTTTAGAAAGCACAGTGATCTGGGCAAGCGCCACTTCACTGGAGAGAGCAGCTGTTCACCTAAGGCCTCACAGTCTGCAGACGGACAGTGTGCTCAACGTGCAGACATGCTTGTATCTAATTTAAACAAGACGGCAATTCCGCAGGTGTATCAGCTACAATTCAGGTGCGATTCAACAGGCACATGTGTCCAACACTAACCACATATCACATTTTCCTCATGGCAGAAAAGCGTTTCAGAAAATGCTACTGAGCAATACTGGCTGAAAGAAGGTGCTGCTATTAGGGTCCCACCTTTCTGAATCAGCCGTAAAGAGCACATCTTCCCTAACCGCGACCTGGATTCCATATGCAAACTTAGCACTACCGAGTCAGGATGGACAGGCAGATAGTGTAGGAGGAGAGAGTAGAGAAACGGAGGCCCAAGGACAGCCTGGCCTCAGAATCACCTCTCATTAAAACAGAAAAACTCTACCTCTCATTAAGGAAGGAGAAACTCATCACAGGAAAATAAAAACCTATATAGAGAAGAATGAAAGAACAGCTTGAGATGGAAGCCAGCGGGCAGGAGGAGAGAGGTTCTTCAAAGGGGACACGATACGGTCCCTGTGTTAAAGAGCAGGGCTTCGGCTCCAAGACCCTCCTTCGCCAAGCCTGTCCTGTGGCTTTGCTTTACCTACTCTCAAGCTCTCAAATGAAAACTTTGCTGGCAGCCATACCTAGGGGGCAGCGGCTCTGATTCTTTATTGCTGTTAGAAAAGGACCCTGACCAAACTGGCATTACTCCTAGATTTTTAACCTTCAATTTTTCAGTGTGGGACAGATATTATCTAAAACTAAGATGGGAGCAAATTTTTAAGCATTTTATGGAAAACAGCTCTGAATTCCTGCTGGCACCTGACACTGCACAAGACTCTGGCTGGCTGGATACAAGTCGCTGGCCTCTGGCCCAGAAGCTCACCACAGAGTCCTGCTTGAGGCCTGGGGAGGCCGCGCTCTCTCGAATGTAATCTCTACTAAGAGTTGGGCATCACTTCCAATTTTCCTCCAGGGAACCACATTACATGGTAACTCCAGTATATGTACTGAATGTATGATCCGTAACCTACAGTGTATACTTACATTTATTTTCCCCAGCTAATCCAAAGGATAATTCCAAGAGAGGCTAGTTTTTGCAAAATTCTTCCAAAATCTCTAATATACACAAAATGTGGTATTTTGTGTACTGTCATTATGCACTGTACAAATGCCTAAAAATTCATTTGCCATAAACAGTAAATTTTGAACTGTTAGGGAAGTTAATCTTCCAAATACAGCTCTCCCTGTTCCTTATCATCCCTGAAGACACAAATATCTTTAGCTGGTGTGACATGCAGGACTTTATCTATATCCAGATTAGAATTAATTTTGCAAGAATAACAATATTATGGTGTATCAATTTCCTTAGGAGGACTTTGGCCTCTGTCTTCTGAAGCACAGTTTGCTTCTGGATTACTAACCATACAATCCTAAAATAGTATTGGTTTTTAAATCCAAGTTAAATTTGAAAAACTCAGACATAATGTAAATTTTACATTTTCAAGAAAGATACTTTGCATATGACTTGGATGCTCCTCAAAGCTTCCTGGTAAGTGGTGAAATCACACAACTTTTCTTTAACACGCTGTTTGGGAAATGCCCTCACCTTCTCCTCTGTTCCCGGGGTCCTGCATCCTGGTGCCCAACGCTGCGCATCCGGTTGTTGTCCACATTGCGCCACCGTCCCCCGGGCTTGTACTTGAGGACCTCACTCTGCCACTCATCATCGAAGGCGTGGGCATCACCTAGGCCAGCACCAGAGCACAGGGGAGTGAACATTCCCATCCCATGCTATCACTGCCCTAAGCCCAATATGTACAGCGTAGCTAGACAGAATGATGTTAACTTGAAAAACGCATGTGTGTTTATACACAAAACTATTGGCAAGAAATATACTAACACATCAATGGTTACTTATTTGGGGTTGGACTGTGGAAGATTCTTATTTTGTGCATTATGCTTTTCAAATGTATTTCTTTGATAATAAAACATTTTAAAAACTCATTTTGCTGTTGGCAAGGATGTGGGGAAAGAGCAACATTCATACATTATTGGCGGGACTGCGAATTAGCGCAACCACTCTGGAAAGCAGTGTGGAGAGTCCTCAAAAGACTAGCAATGGAACCAACACATAACCCAGCTATCCCACTCCTTGATACATATCCAAAAGATTCAAAATCAGCATACTAGTAGTGACGCAGCTCTCACAACAGCCAAGCTATGGTACTAACCTAGGTGCCTGTTAGCAGCTGTGGATAGAGAATATGTGGTTTATGTACACAATGGAGCATTACTCTGCCATAAAGAAGAACAACATTATGCCATCAGTTGGTGAGTGGATGGAACCAGACACTATCATGTTAACTGAAATAAACCAGACAGAAAGCCTAAGGTCAAATTTTTCTCTGATATGTAGAAGTTAGCCCAAAATAAGGCGGGGGGAGAAAGGAAAAGAGGGGTATTCCATCAAAATAGAAGATGGGTGGACTAGGTGAAGAGAACTGAGGAGGAGGGGGAGGGATGGGATAAAGCAAGAATGGAGGAATGGATCTGATCTGAGTTCCCTACAAGCACATGTGAATCCCCAGTAAGCCTCCTCATTGTGTGCATCCATAAGACACTAACTAAAAACCCTAAACAGCAGAAAATCAGAGCGGAGGGAAGGGAGCAGGGAGAGGCAGGAGGAGAAATGCCAGGGACTGGATCTGGGCAAACTGTATTCCATGCCTTTTAATTACGTAAAAGTGAATCCTAACATGCATAACTAAAAAGAAGCAATAATTAAAGTTTAACAAGCTCAGTTTGCCCACTGATGTTACTGAAAACCAACTGGAACCACACTGCAGTCTTCACAAAAGACACCTCATGGCTCCCACAGGAAACCACAGCTACGCAACTGCGGCCTCCTCCTGCCACTCACTCTCACTCATGTTGATGAACTCCTGGTTGACCTCTTCGTCTCCAGTCTTGCTGTTCTTGGACTTTTTGATGACGTGGGCCCGGTCATGGATATGATGGCCGACAGCCATCTTTTCCAGTCCACTGTCGGAATCTCTCATTGCTCTCCTGATTTCCTTTATCTGCACAAACGAAGGAAAAAGGCCATCTGGTTGTTACTTCATGGGTACAAACAGAAGGCTTCGACTGCAATCCCAGGGCACGCTGGCTTAGGAGGTGAGGCCAGAGCACCTACGGGCAGTGAGTGGGCACCGGTCTCACACTCCTGCACTGCTCAGAGAGGGCTGCAGGACAGTCAGCAGCAGCGTGCCTCAGCCTCTCCCCGACCCATGGCCAACGCTGGAACATGGTCCCTCACTGTGAAGTGCAGCGCAACAGCAGTCCGCGGCACACTGACCCAGCTGACACAGGCTGCGGAATTCTCCCCGGGCGCACTGATTGGCTTCCAGCTCACGCAAGTGTTAGCACGAGATCTATGGCAGCCAAAGATGGCAGAACGACTTGCTTGAGATGGCCCCAATGACACTGTTCACACTTAAGACACAACTGCTTTCAGCATGTCGAGAATAAGATGTGAGTGATGCATGTGCCGCAGCGTGGCCATCATAGCGCTTGAGGCACGAGTATGGAAGGACTCAACACGAACTGGCTCACCCTCAGTGGTTTGGCGAACCTACAGTGCCACAAGGACCGGGAGCAATGGAATCACATGCCAGCAACTGTAGCCACTGTGAGACAGCAACCTGGCAATCTCTGAGATGCAGGTGCACCTCTACCCCAGCAATGCCCTGTACGGAGGAAAAGAGCAAAGCCACACACGGAGCATTGGGCAGCAGGAGGACACAGAGCCATGGCATTTTTATATTCTGGGGACTACATGGAAGGTCACATGAAGGAAGCGATCACTGGGCAGGGGAGGTTGTGGCCTGCACATGCAGCCCTGGTTCCACTGCAGAGAGCCATGAGCTCATGAGGCCTAGAGCCCGGAGTTACAGAGCACTCCTGAGAACACGAGCTTGGGGACACAGCAAGGGAGGGACCTGGAGGACCACATGGAAGCTCTGAACGCATCTGTGACATTTTCACTTAGCTTGAAGCAAATGGGAGAAACGCTATGATCTGACTGCCGAGGGGCAGGGAGAGGGCAGGAATAGAGCACCCATTACAAGCCTATATGCACCTAAACAGCTCGTGAGCTGGACTCATTTACGTCAAATAAGCTATGAGCACACAATTCCTGACATGAAGGCTGCTTCTCGCATGCACCTGGCAATGTGCAAAGGCAGCAGAGACCAACATGAAAGGAGTAGCCCTCGCGGGGACTGGGCACAGCTCCAAGAGCACTGGTGGAATACATACCCCTCCCGGAGCCCTACGGGTCTGGGTGGATGCCTGGAAAACCTTGGGTGGCTCATCTCCTACTTTGGAATACGTCATAACTGAGGAAGAACAAAACGAATGTCCATTTGGATCCATTGAAAGCTGACCCTGGAGGCAAAAAGAAACAGTAAATTCAGTCTAGGCAAACACAGGCAAGTAATGGCAAAGGGTCCAAGTAGGTAACGAAACCAGCTGTCAGTTCCACTAGGGTCTCACACTGCCCACATGGTTCAGCCACACACCCTCCTGTGCAGCCTAGCCCAGGGCCAACCAGCTGCGCCCCAGGTGGCACATCCTCCACGGGCCCAGCACACTGCACTAGGAATGACCACAGCGCCGGAGCCTGGGGTGTCCCAACTGGGCTGCAGAGTGCAAGCTGCTGGAGCATAGGACTCAGGCCTTCCTCCCACGGAGCCCAGTTCTCCTCCACCTCGGCCCACAGGGAGAACCAGGGCTGCTGGAGCTAGCGTATGAGAGTGTGGCCTGTGCATTCCTGAAATCCGTATTTTCAGTCTTAATGCTAACAGTTAATTTCTTAGAGGCTACAAATCCTTTTAAGTAGGCAGGTCACAAAAAATACAACTATGCAAATCCACACAACTTGTTTAATTACAGTAGTTACCCAGCAGTTTAAATGTTTTGTGGGTAGAATTTTTTAAAGTGTGAAAGTTATCTAATGTCATTTTTGCACTTGTAGGTTGTGATATGAATTTAGTGGGATATGACCAGGAACGAAAACATCAACACACTATAAATATTATGATCTTTTTTTCCATGAAATTTTGTTTCAGGTTTATTTATAATGTATAGAAGTTCTACTATGTGTTAATCATGGAAGATACATTTTAGCTACTGCAGAGTAAGGTTAAAAATGCTTAAAAGCTGGGGCTGGAGTGGTGGTTCAGTGGTTCCTGTGCTTGCCTGGCAAGCACAAGGACCTGGGTTCAAACCCCAGCACCACGTACACAACTAAGTATTGGAGCAATGATAGGCCATGTGAAAAACTAAATAAAGTTGTTTCTCACTTTCTCTGTCTCTCTCACTGTCCCTCTCTCTTAAAAAAATGCTTAAAAGCCACTATGAGAATCCCAAGTTCAAGGCCAGCCTCACCGACTTAGCAAGATCCTGTCTCAAAAAAGTTTTAAAAAGGTCTGGGGATGAGGCTCAGGGGGTTAAGCAAATAAATAAATAAATAGATAAAATTTTAAAAACCAGTATAATATAGGGTGCCAATAACTGAAACAATGTTCTCCTTACTATTTTTAGTACTTACAAAATTTCTTTGTAACTCCTGCATACTGTTCCCCATATTTAGCATCATCCGGTCCATCGCCTGGAAAGGGCTGCCATCTGCATGCTGCAGGACACCAGGAAGCGTGTTATTCACCCAGCACCACACCAAAGACGAAATCAGAGAGGACAGCTGAGAACCACCTCCCCAGCCACTTATTTATTGGAGTCCATGTGGTAATTAATCAGGCAAAACATAATCTAAAGGCTGAACAAGGAGAGCAGCGTGTTAACGGGACATAAATGATCAGGGGACTGGGGACAACCACATGCACAAATGGCTCAGATCCAGCACAAAATAAAAGAGGACTTTTCAAGAGGGCATGGACTGAAATGTTTGTGCTACTCTCTGCTGTCCTCGGAATGCTTTCAGGTGTGCTGGAAACGGCAGACTCAGAAGCGAAGCCTGCACAGCAGCCGGGGTGTGCAGGGCAAGGGAGGGAGGCTCACCACGCCTTGCCACGCCACACCGGCAGCAGAACCTGGAGCAGCAGCCACCTGCACCTGTGCCCTCTCCTCCCCTGCTCTGGAGAGCCATCGCAAGCATAGCAAGCTCCCAACTAATCGAGTGAGGGGCATCTGCCAAAATCCACCTTTCACTTCTGAAGACTGATTCTGTACACGCTGATGTGACATGCTTCAGAAGACATGCCCGAATGCTACGAGAAGTTTCCAGCACAGATGCACGCCAATTCAGCCTCAGTTAATGAAAAACACTCTCAGAAATACTGCTGTAATTATTTACATCTCATGATACGAACCAAGTCACCAAAACGGCCAAAAGGCACAGAAGAGCTCACTGCCTAGAACGATAATGTCCAGTTGATTTTGGTCAGGATATTTATAGTAGTCCCCACTGTTTAACCACATCACTCATAACTACCAAAGTTACCGAACCTTGTGACAAAAAATGACTCAATGTATTTCATTATCTGTTCACCCTGCACTGTAGTAATGCAGGAGTCTGGGGGACAAACAGGGAGCCCCGGTGTCACCTGAAACATGAACACTCTACAGCAGGGCAAATGGAAAAACTCATGTGCTACGGACCTACGTGAACTCTTCTTAAACGAAATGCAAGCTGGGCACAGTGGCACACACCTGTAATCCCAACAACTTGGAGGCTGAGGCAGGAGGATATAAGTTCAAAGCCAGCCTCAGCAACTTAGTGAGAAGCCCCTAAGCAACTTAGTGAGACCCTGTCTCAGAATAAAAAAATAAAGGGCTGGCGATGTTGCTCAGTGGTTAAGCACCCCTGAGTTCAATCCTTGGAATGAATGAATGAATGAATGAATGAATGAAAATGCAACCTTATACCAAAGCTAATCAACACACAAATATGATGATCATAATTAGATCATCTTTCATTTGTTTAACTCGTACACATTTTCAAAGATCTGTTAATCTGGCTTGAGCGATGGCTCAGTGGTTACAGCGCTTGCCTGGCTTGCGCAAGTATGCAAGTTCAAACCCCAGCACATGTACACAACAAAGTCTCGGAGCAACAAAAGCCACATAAAAAACTAAATAAAATTGATTCTCTCTTTTTCTCTCACTGTCCCTCTGTCTTTAAAAAAGAAAAATCTGTTAATCTTGCCTGTAACCAGTTACAAGTGAGATCAGGTGGTGTTTGTTTCCTTGGGTCTAGTTTCCTTTACCCCAGTGTCCTCCAGATTCACCCACGTTGGCACAACAACAGGATTTTCCGGCTTTCTTTTTTTTTTTTCTTTCAAGGCTGAGGACTGAACTCAGGGCCTTTTGTGCACTAGGCAAGCTCTGCCCGCTGAGCTAAATCCCCAGCCCCTTCCTGCTCCCTTGAGGCTGTCATATTCCATTGTGTGAACATACCACCTCTTCAATATGCATGTACTGTTGATGGACACTCCTTTCCTGCTGCTGCAGGAGAGCAGATACTCTTGGAAACCCCTTTCATCTCCTCTAGATATACACCCAGCGTGGGGTTGCTCAGTCATGATAGTTCTAGTTTTCCATAGTGGCTGTAGTAATCACATTCCCACCAACAATTTGTGTGTTCCCCTTTCTCTGCATCCTCTCCAATACTTATTATCATCCATCTTTTTAATAAAACCACTCTAATGGGTGAGGCAGTATCTTGTAGTTTTTTTTCTACTTTAAAGAGAGAAGGACAATGAGAGAGAGACAGAATCAGTTTTTATTGAGCTTTTCACATGGCTTTCATTGCTCTGTGTCCGCCGTCAGCACAGTCACCGCCAGGGCTGTAGCAGCCGCAGCTAAGATGTCAAAGTCTCTCTAATTATGCCGAAGCAGGACCGGCAGGTTTTCTTCCCCAATCCGTATTTCCTTTTATTTTTTCTCCCTTGGAAACTACCAAAGGCTCTGAAAAACAACTCAAAAACCTCTATGTAAACACATTCTAACCCACCCTGAGTTTTAACTTTTCTTGAAAAACCTATACAAACAGCAACAAGGTGACTCTGAAGTGGGGTAAAAACCAGACCCCCAACAATTTCCCCTATACATTTTAAGTCCACAATGCCTTGACCCTTTTAATTTTTGTATTCTGATGCAATCTTTACGAAATATTCTCAATCACTTCAAACTTTTTATACCTTTTGCACATAGAGTCACACCTGTTAGAGTTTTAAGTCCCATCAATCTTGCTTTCTTTTAGTGAAGAGCCAAATCAAAGCAATCTTAAATTACCCTTTTTA
>PVKS010031617.1:0-23277 GCA_004027875.1 Aplodontia rufa | reverse complement strand
ACTTCAACATTTGGGAGTAGGCAAAGACTTTCTCAACAAGTCTCCAAAAGTGAAGGAAGTAAAGTCAAAAATCAGTGAATGGGATGCCATAAAGCTAAAAAGCTTTTGTACTGCCAAGGAAACAATCAAAAGAGTCAAGAGGTTTCCTACAGAAATGGAGAGAATCATGGACTATGATTCCTCAGACAAGGGTCTCATAACCAGAATCTATAAAATCCTCAAAAATGTCAACTGCAAAAACACCAACAGCCCAATTGATAAATGGGCCAAAGAGCTAAATAGAGTCTTCTCACCAGAGGACATTGACCAAGCCAATGAATACATGAGAAAGTGCTTTAAATCACTAGTAATCAGAGAAATGCAAATGAAAACCACATTAAGATATCACCTTACACCAGTCAGAATGGCAAAGATGAAGAAAATAAACAATAATAGATGCTGGAGGGGCTGTGGAGAGATAGGCACACTAACACACTGTTGGTGGAGCTGCAGACTGGTACAGCCTCTCTGGAAAGCAGTATGAAGAATCCTCAAAAAATTAGGGATGAGTCCACCATATGACCCTGCTATTCCACTCCTGGGTATCTTTCCAGGGGACTTAGAATCAGCACATTACAGTGACACAGCAATATCGATGTTCATAGCAGCACAATTTACTATTGCTAGGCTATGGAAACAACCCCGATGTCCCTCACTAGAAGAATGGATCAAAAAACTGTGGTACATTTATACCATGGAATATTACACAGCAATTAGAAACAATGATATTGCAAGCTTCGAAGGTAAATGGATGGCTATGGAAGAGATCATGATGAGTAAAATCAGCTTAACCCAGAGATCTAATGGTCGATTGTCTCCACTCATCTGTGGAGGTGGGAATTAGACCCTGGACAATGAGAAAGTTGGTCTAGTAGCATGAGTTAAATCCAGATAAGATGTAATGCTTTACAATCTAATACTTTTTTTAGAGATACAGTGGGAAGGGGAAGGGAGGGATAAGGGAGGGTGATTGGGGGGGCACTTCTGGGGATAATTGCAATATCCAGAATATATACACATTTTATATTATCTTGTTAAAATCTTGTAAGGTTGTTCAAAAATTAAAAAAATAAAAAATTTAAAAAATGGTAAGGTAAATTCTTAAACTAAGTGTAAAAATATTCTTATTTCAATACTGAAAATGACCACAGATAATATCATTGCTATATAAATAAAAATAAATACACTCGATGTTTAATAATGGTAACATTATTAATTTTACTCTTCTATATCTTTGCTTTGCAAAAGTTATAGTTTTACAAATAATTATGTAAAGGAATTTTTAAAAACTCTTCAATCCCCAAATACTAACTTAAAACTGCTTTTAGAGAATCAGCACATTAAAAAAAAATAACCTGAAGCCTTCACTTAAGAGTTATTAGCAGAAATCATTCAGGTCATCACTATAGGATTTTGCTTATCGTAGACTTGAATATGAGATTCATAGCACAGCTCTGGTAGAAACTAGATTATGTGAGTTTGTTAACCTGCTATATTTTTTAGGCAGCCACAGCATATACTTAGGGTAGACAGAGCATAATAAACTTTTTTTATTCCAATCAAAACTATAGGAAAAAATATTAATACTTTACAGTTTGGAATTCAGAATTGTGCTTACAATAATCTACATAACGTGGAATTTTGCCACTACATAAAAAGTGATGTAATTAAATATGAATAGATATGATCAATTTCTATCTATATACTTTAGGCATCTGAGTCATATTTGATGACTTGCAAATATGAAATAAGAGCTCATAATTGAGGTTTTCTTATAAGAATTACTATGAAAATCTACATCAATATGGAAGTAGGTAACTGTAATTATGAAATATGAGTGTATAAGGCACTAGTTGTTTGTTTTACTCAATGAAGTATAAGTGAAAAAGAAAAATTGCAGTTTGGAATAAATAAAATCAAAATAAGTACATACTTGAGTATATTACTATTAATGTTTTTGCTGATGTTTTTGTAAAAATGAATCATAATTTAATTATGTGCAACATTCCACCTAGTAAAAATACACACTTTCTTAGAGATATATGTTATAAAATATTCATTGTTATATTATTTACAATAGCAAAAACTATTAGAAATATTATAAATGTGATAAAATGCACAATTTGTGATGTGAATTCTTTAAATATAATGAGGGAGGAAGTGCTGAATCTATTTCTGGAAAATATCTTAGATACACAGCAAAAAAAAGATATAAAATAATATTTTTGTTAAGAGCTAAAATGGACAAAATACTGTGCTATAAAACTATTAGCAGGACATCTTCTATAATGGGAAGAGTGAATAAAGTACTGACAGTGAAGGAAAGTTTTTATTTTTATTTTTAGATTCTATATTATTGATTTTATGTGAAAATTGTTATACATTACATGTGAAATAACAAGCAAAATTTGAACTCCTAGCACTAACAGATGCTGTATTTATATTTTTCAGTGAATATGACAGATGATGATGGAGGTCCAAGACAGCAGAATGGAGTTGCCTTCCTGTACCTTTCTTTAAATAACAATGCATTGTTTTTGAATGCATATGATAACGACATGAACATATTTCATGTATCCTTTGGATATTTAAATGTGTACACAAATTAAACTTATATATTTTATTTCACTATCATTCTGCTTCTTGCCTTTATTTTATTTACATATTTCTTCAAAATTAAAGGTTCACTAGTCAACATGCATTGATTTTTCAAGAAAATTTTATTATCAACAACATAATAGACATAATGCTAAATAGAAAGACTTAAAGTAATAATTATATGGTTTAGAGCTCAAATGCCTCACAAGTTTGCCAATAATGGAGAGTATAGATACCCCAATAAAATAATACAGGAAGTAATATCCTTGAAAATAGAAACCTAATTCTGAGTATGTTAAACTTCAGTACCACTTTCAAGGATTAATGGATAATTTTAAGAAGTTGATTTACCTAGTATCTATTTCTGGTTAGTTGTAGAAATTACATGCATGAGAATGGGTGCCAACGACATATAAAAGTATAGTATTTGTATCAACAAGGTGTGTTATGGGGTTGGGAGCTTTGATGAGGTTAAGATCAGTGGAAGCACCAAGCTTCAGAAGAGCCCTAAGTATGGTGTCCAGTCTTTTCTCCTTATTTTAACGATCCAAACATCTATGTGGACTTACAGCATTTATAATTTGAGAGATGTTTCGTTAGTAAGTATTTCCCAAAGGTCATCACATCATGTGTGACAATGAATGATTTACCTTGTAGTTTCTTCTGAACTTAAACTGATTAAATTTTCATAATTTAAACACAGTTAACAACATTAAAACGTTCCTAACATATTTCAAACTTAATAAAGGATTTCATGTACTTTTGATAGTATGATGAAATTTTTCATTCTTTATTAGATGTCCAGAGATGAGTAAGCACTTTTCTAAATGTCTCTTGAATGTTTTCACCATAAAGAATAGATAAATTTGGGGGGACATAATAAGCTTATATTTTCAGTTGATCAATGCACAGTATGTACATGTAGCTAAATATCACCTGGTACCCCCAAAATTTGTATAGTTAAAAAAAACTTAAATTTTTAAATACTCATAAAAAGATACTAATAAATATTTTGCTATAACCTAAATTTTTAGGTCTTGGAGGTAAGAATAACATCAAGATTTTTCTCTATCTCATTTTCAAAAAAAATGACAATAAAATGACTATTGATTTGAAATTTTCAAATTGTATTTGACTGAGAACTATTGGTTCAATATTTTAATAATTTCTTACTTTTCAGGCTAAAATAAAACTAAAAATATTCATACTATAAGACAAAGCTATTATAATGTTTTCTTGTTTTCAATGCTCTAATCAATCATGAGCATAACGGATGACATTTTAATAAAAATCAAATATTCCCTGGAAGTTTTTCAGTGTCCTTAGTGTTCTTAGAAAATTTCTCACTCACAGATAGACTGATGACTTCATACTCAGTTATTTGTACATATATAAGCAAATGTCAGTCTATTCTACTATACTCTAGCAGTAATGATCAAATCAACTCTGGTAGAATCTTGATCCAGATTTAAGAGGATATTTTTGAAACACGTTCTCTTTGTAAATAATCATAATACTGGAAAAACTCTAAAACAGAGATATTTAGAATCAAGTCTTGAGATCATTCTTTTTAAACTTTTACAGATTGACTTTCCTCCAGAGACAAAGCCTAGACTTTGATCGTGCACTGAGTATTGTATGTTTATGTTTTAGATGAGTAGAATCTTTTTCTCAGAAATCAATTATTTGCCTACAATAAAATATTTTAGAATTTGTTCAACAAGCCAGTTTTTTAAACATTTTTTCAGTGATAGGGTCATTAATTTTACAATAACTGTCTTAATAAAGTTATTATCTCCTACCGATTAAAAAGCTACTTTTTCCTGCCACACAGACCTATGGGAAAAATAAAAATGTCAATGCTATCATCAAACTAAAACTGCCAAATTATGCAGTACAAGTTTCCCAGCTCAAGGTCTGATTTTTGGTGTCATATTGTTGTCTATATATGTTATTTTGGTTAAACAGTATATGTCAACCTATTAATTACAGATCACTTTAGTGTTCTTTAATTGTTAGGAAATATTCCTTGGATTCACCTTTATTGCAAGTTCATATGGATAAATATTAGAAAGTATATGTAACAAACTCTTACACATTGCCATCGAAGCTACTCAAGAATCTTCTTTCAATCCTCAACCAAGTGACTTTATATATTGGAAAATAAATATGCTTTAAATACATGCCAGAGGGAGCCTCACTGATCACAAGATGAATAACAGCAATGCAATTTGTATGTGCACTCTACATTATTTATTCTCCAGTTTATGATTCTGACTAAAATATTTCAACTTTTCTGCTACATGGACAGCTGAATTTGGTGGCAATATTAAGCTGAGGATGTATAGGAATCCTCCAGAAGCTGATTGTCCTCAAAAGAATTCAGTTACCTCAAGACTTCTGGATTAAGCAGTTGACAGGTTATAATAACTTCTGTCAAAGGTGACAGGAAAAGGTGTCTTAGCTATTTGTTTTCTCCAGTGACCTCTTGACAGATCTTGAATACTATCATTGATTATAGAGCTCTTTAGCTTTAATATAACATGGTACTCACATTAACTTTTTCCCCTTTCCGTTTGATTAGTTGATGTTATGTCTCCAACTCACACAGGACCTTGATAAATACACAGCTTATCTGATTCCTGGATGTATACAAATTGTCCTTCCCTGGTGAGATCCCACTCATTGCTGTACCATCTACCACCCCCAACACATACACACTTCACCTGTACATTCCAGGAAAACAAAAAAGAACAAAACCTGAAATCCAACAGAATCGCATTCATAAGTATTAAAACTAAAGAAAAACACTGTCCTTCACTACCCTGTGAGCCATATAGCTCTCTATTAAAAACCAAACAGCCTCATTAAAGGATTTAACACTTGTAAAAACAGCTTGAATAGGATTAAAAATATAGTTTTTGCATGTTACAAAGGCCTTCTTGTTTGCTAAACCTTACCTACTATTCATGAATACATATATTACTAAATAGCCTGAGTAACCCTGGTATTTTCTTTCATTTGACTTAATTTTGAACACTGTCTAATCTGTAACATCGAGCTGATATTTTCCCAGCTAAATCTTGGTTAATCTCAGATGATGGTTAATAGGAATTATATGAAGGTTATAAATAGTTTTTATTATTTTCTTAATCAAATGTCTTATTTTTAAATATTTCATTCAATATATTAAATGTTCTTTTTCAATTTCTTTTCTAGAAAATTATTCAGCAAATGGCACTTTAACATAAATAATCTGAAAGGCACCTCATGACCACAACGGAGACTACAAACATCACACCTTGACAAGAATCTGATCTGTTGGGATTTTGATGTGATCAATATGGGAAGAGGTAATTAATGAACAAGTGAAGGACAAAAAAGAATATGGGTTTTTTTAATCCATATGAAATAGACAGTTACAGATCACAAAGAAATATGGCTATTTTTTTTTTTGTTAAACTCAAAACCATGAGATTTATATTCTTAAAGATGTTCAACTTTAGCCCATCTATTTCTGGTAATTAAGAACTTTTTAACTAATCTTATCAAAACATCAGCTGTCTTTTCTTCCCACTCCTTTCTTCACATTCTTATTTCTTTCTCACCATTTTGGTTATGAGATTTAAGTATTTTTAGCATATAAAACTTTACTAATTAACCAGCAGAAGATAGAGCAGCCTCTTTTCTAATTGCACATGTTTTTGTAAATGAAAAAAGTAATCCTTTTATTTTCTCAATTGTTTTCTGGTAGACTTATTAGAGGACATGTCATTCTAAGGAAGAATATTTCCAAGAAAACACTTTGAAAAAAAGTAATTATATATGGAACCATGCGATACTTTTTTTTGGGAAATTTCCCATTACTATCTGGCATAGTCCCTACACTGTAATGGATCCCAAAGATGAGGTAGGGAGGAAATGATTTGCTATCACATATTGGTAAACTGGAGATTAGAGTACTTTCTTTATGCTCCCTCCTAAAATTGTTCTGAAGTATACAGGGAAGTAGATACACAGCCTTTTAGAAAAGAGTAAATCATTTTTAAATGTGGAAATAAATTTTTCAAAATGGTACAATATTATGGTTCCTATAAAAATCTGCTTATAAAAACACAATAATGTAAACATGTTGCCTGATAGTAAAATGCATCATAGGAATAGCCTGAATAATTTAAAAAGGCAGTATTGAATGTTTTTTATGTTATGGCTAGACTTCTTAGAGGTGATATACCTAATTCTTTTTTATTGTAGTAAATACATGATTTGGGGTAAATCTGCATGAATGTTGTCTGTGAGAGACTTTAAGTCAAAAAAGATTCTGCTTTGTTCAAGGTATGTTTTATTTATGTATTTATTTACTTACTTGTATTTCATGTTTTAAAATATGACCAGCTACTTATCTAGTCCTCAACAGCAAATGATGTGTGAGGTTTTCCCAGTTGTCTAGTCATCTCTTACCTGACACATCACTAAGGGAGTTGCTTAAAATTATTTTTTTAAGAGAGAGAAAGATAGAATCAATTTTGTTAATTTTTTCATCTGGACTTTGTTTCTCTGACACGTAGTTGTGTATGTGGTACTGGATTTTGAACACAGGTCCTCATGCGTGCCAGGAAAGAACTGCAACCACTGAGCCACCATTCCAGCCTCTTGTTATCATTATTTATGTAGAAATAATCTCAACTGCAACTTTTTATTTGTTTGGAATTATTCTTGGCTCTAAATGTTAGCATTTAATGTGATAATAACCTCTCTACTAATTTTCTTGAAAAATTTTTAATGTATATTTCATAGATGGAAGTTTGTCCCCATCATCTCCTTTTCTACCTTTAAAACTATCCCCATCAATACAGAGATTTTTAATGGTATACTTCTATAAAATAATTAACAATTACTTTATCAGAGCAAAAATATAGGAGAAATGAAATGCACAGCAAGAAAATAGGCCCATGAAAATATTTGTCTTTCCCTCTAACTGTAAGATGCTCCTAACCTAATTATTACCACATTGTTAAATACATTTGTAGAATATGCATTGAAAAAAGAACAGAAACAGCATCTTAAGTTCTTCAGCAATTTGAAAATTTGTCTCTATTGACAAAATTAGTTTTCTGTCAATCATTGAAGGCTATGAAAATATGATTATAATTTTGGATCGATTTGTTACCTAAAGCTGTCTAATCATATTTAACCTGACAGAAAAGAGACAGTGTTGTTTGTATACTAAAACTGCCAATCTCTATTTGGAATATCTTTCATGCATCCATGCATCTTGCTTTGTGAAATCATAGTGATGGTACATGAATAGAACTGTCAAAGTTTTATGTGTTCTTTTGAATTTATAATTTTCCCTTTTTAACTTGACAGGTGATGATTCTTTTTCATATCTTTAAGACATTGTTGAAAATATTTATACATTAACAAAATCCCACATTTCCCCACACTTTTTACAAATGATGAGTACACAAAAGTGACACCATGTTTGAAGTCACACATCATAGCATTTGATTCATCTTTTTTCAGTCCTTAGCCTTGACAGGTGCTGATGGTTTGCTTCCTATCTTAGTAACTGCGGCAAGCTGTCACATCTACTTCCAATTAATACATATCTGTTACAGTCCAGCAGCTCTAACAAATGCAAAACTACAAAATGTTTTTCCAACTTTCACTAACCAGGTGTTGCCATGGTTTCTGGTTTAGCAGGCAAAGTCATGTGGTCTATTTCTGACAAGCATATTGTCAATCATAGGATCTACATATTTCACTCAATGACAATAAACTTCCATGCAATAATAAAACTTTGCTTTGCAAGGTAATCCACTGGAAAAATACAAGTAAAATCAGCAAACAATTTGTAGGACTCTATACTGATTGATGTTGATATGTTCAATTTTGTATTTATAAATCCTTCTTCAAATTTCAATTTTAAACTTGGCCTTTGAGAATATCTTCCAAGTTTTCACAAATTCCAAATGTTATACTTTGTTTTCTTTTTAAAAGCATTAAATATTTCCAGCATGTATAAAATTCTAACTAAAATTTATTGGACAAAATAGTCTAAAGAATAATATTTCATTACTTCATTAGGAGGACTTAAAATTAAGGAAATATTTCAGGAGAGATTATATGTCTACATCTGTTTTCTTAGTATCTAACATATTCTATCTATCTTGGGTATTTTTTAAATTAGCAAATTATTATTATTACTATTATTATTATTAATTTTATAGCATTAGGGATGGCTTGAACCCACTAGTGCTCTACTACTGCATTACATTGCCCTTTTCTTTCTTTTTTTTATTTTGAGGCAGAATCTCACTTAGTTACCTAGCATGGCCTTAACCTCCCAAGTTACTGGGATTACTGGCATGTGCCATCACTCCTAGCCATATTAGATTTCATAAAGGCTATTAAACAATTTTGAATTTTTAATGATGTTCTATGCAGTTCATATTCAATTAAGAAAATGTCAATTAATATTTTAAAAATTGTAAAGAAGAAATTTAAGAAAAATTGTTAAATTAAGTAAAGATGATGTTTTTTCATGTTGACATGAAATATATATTTCTCTTGTAATAGTCATTGAAATCGCACTAAAATCTTGACTGTACTATCCTCTTAGCACATTATCATCTTATAAGTAAGATAGAGAGATTTAAGTGTTCAATTCTTCCAAAAACAAGAGAACAAATTTGATGGGTGGAGCAATATTAATTAAATTTTCTTTCCATTGTGTCAGAATCAGAAGATAAGCATTAATGATTCTGTAAGAGAATGAAATGTGAAGAAGGTGCAGGCTGTTACTGTGTTTGGAAATGTGGGGCTTGGCAAGATAACCTCTTTCTGAGTGCCTGTATCATTTTATAACTGATAATATTTGCTTATTCAAATGAAATGGACTGTAAGTGAGAATCAAACACCAATTGAAAGAAGATAGAAGAGAAAAAGGTCACATGATAAGCAGAATATTAGAAAAAATATGAATACAGATTATTTTAATTGAGTCAGAAAAAAAGTGATACTAAGTTTGGATGCCATAAAACTCTTAGATACATAGTTGTGGAGTTAAGTGTTTTTTACTCCAGGTATGTGCTGTTTAACATTCCCGCACAATTCATTACACACATTAAATCACTTTTTCTTACATCAAGTGACTAGTATATTATTAACCCTATGCTCAATTCTGGGTGAAAAGTAACAAGGTAATACAAAGCAAACTACTGTTTATTTACTCAGTGGATACTTACTGACTTTTATTCTAAGCATTTTATCATAGTTATGTTATGGTTCAAATGTTATCATCAAAGCGTATGCTGAAGCACAATTCATAATAGCTATATTATGGAATCAACCCAGATGCCCTTCACTTGATGAAATGGATCCAAAAACCATGAGAAAAAATATATTTATATCATATACACACACAATGGAGTTGTACTCAGCTATTAAAAAGAATGAAATCATGGCTTTTGTGGGTAAATGAATGGAAATGGAAAGAAGTATGCTGAGTTAAATAAGCCAAAGTCAGAGGCTAAAAGGTTGAATGAACATTTTCTCTTATGAGGAAACTAGAGTAAGGATAGGGTCATGTTTAAATAATAGATTCACCAAAGTCTGAGTAACACACATACTGGGGGAAGTCTAGTTATGAAGAGGAGTGAGGAGAGGAGGGAAGAGAGAGGATAGGAAGGGACAGGGGGTGCTATTAATACTGTATGGTATATTTTACTCCCCTGAAAAGCTAAATAATACTCATGCAGGTATTCAAAACTAGAAAATGTAAAAAAAAATTATGTGTGTGTGTGTGTGCATGTGTGTATACATGTATGAGTATATATATATATGTATATATATGTATGTATATATGTAAATGGATATCTGTAATGGGGGAAGAGTTGAGTGGAGATAGGAGACCAGGGAGTGGGGGAGGGGATCCTGGGTAAGGATTGGGTTCAAATTGCATTGTTTTTACATGTGTATATTTGAATGTGTAACAGTGTAACAATGACTCCCTTCACTATGTAAAACTATGTTGCACCAAAAAAACATGTTGAAATTTAATCCCCCACTGCAAGTATTAAGAGGAAGAAACATTAAGAGGTAATTAGGTCATCAGGGACCTTGCCCTTATTAATGGAGTAACCCATTCATGGGCTAATTGAGAGAATGCCTTTGTTATAAAAGTGAGTTTTCTATGGCTGTTTCTTACTGTGATGCATTGTGCAGTCCAGACAAACAAGAAGGCTCTTAGTAGATGTAGTCCCTCATTCTTGGTCTTCCCAGTTTCCAGAATTTTTAAGAAGTATATTTGCTAAAAATCACCAATTGTGTGATAATTTGTTATAGCAATAGCTATCAATTATGTGGTATTTGGTTATAGCAATAGAGAACCACCTGAAGACAGTCAGTGGATGAAAATTAGAGATATCTTTTTTCTCTACTTATGCTCTAGCATTGAGATACAAACATTAAAAATCTTTAATAAATAAGCACATAATACAGAACATTAGTTAGTAATTCCTACTATGCGAAAAGAGGATGAGAAGCTGTCAGATTAAAGGTATTACATGTTGAATTTTCTGTTGCACTATTAAAAGGAGAGATATACATATATATATATATATATATATATATATATATATATAAACTCAGTAATAAATCCAAGATTTTTTAATAAAACGGCCAGAAGATGGTATGGGGAAAGGAACACTTGTTCAACTTCAGCTATATTAAAATTGACATATGTATATATGTAATACACATACATAAAGTAGGGAAAATCCATCAGTGATTGTATATATTAGGCTCAATTTTGGAGAGAGATACTTGGAGAACTAAATTTGAGTATAACTAGCACATGAATGCTATTTAGAACCATAAGATTGGATGAGCTCACCAAATGAGCATGTATAGAAAACAAAAAGAAGACTAAGGATTAATACTATATAATACACAAATACTTCCAGCATAATATTAAATGGAAACTATAATAGCAAAGAAACATCATAGCAAAAAAATTAATCTTAAATAGGAATTATTAAAAGTAATCACATTTTAGGGGTTACAGTGGTGGCTTGGTGGTTCCAGTGCTTGTTTGGCATGCAAAAGTTCGTGGGTTCAAAACCCAGTACCACGTACACAACTAAGTGTTGGAGAAACAAAGCCCACCTGAAAAACTAAATGACAAGTTGATCTTTTCTCTCTCTCTGTCTCACTATCCCTCTCTTTTATATATATATATATTTATAGATGTATATCTTTTATATATATATATATACATTTTGAATTAATCATCTTAAGAAAACAGAATCTAAAATGCTTTAAAACATTTTATTTAAACAGTGAGCCCATTTATTTAAAATGGTATCTGCTGATCTTTGACATTCTTGTATATTCATATTTCTTAGAGGAGTTGAATTTCATTGTTTATTTCCTTTTACATTAGAATTAACATGTATTAAAACCACATTAAGATATCACCTTACGCCAGTCAGAATGGCAAAGATGAAGAAAATAAACAATAATAGATGCTGGAGGGGCTGTGGAGAGATAGGCACACTAACACACTGTTGGTGGAGCTGCAGGCTGGTACAGCCCCTCTGGAAAGCAGTATGGAGAGTCCTCAAAAAATTAGGGATGAGTCCACCATATGACCCTGCTATTCCACTCCTGGGTATCTTTCCAGGGGACTTAGAATCATCACACTACAGTGACACAGCAATATCGATGTTCATAGCAGCACAATTTACTATTGCTAGGCTATGGAAGCAACCCAGATATCCCTCACTGGAAGAATGGATCCAAAAACTGTGGTACATTTATACCATGGAATATTATACAGCAATTAGAAACAATGATATTGCAGCGTTTGAAGGTAAATGGATGGCTATGGAAGAGATCATGCTGAGTAAAATCAGCTTAACCCAAAGAACTAAGGGTCGATTATCTCCACTCATCTGTGGAGGTGGGGACTAGACCCTGGCCAGTGAGAAAGTTGGTCTATTAGCATGTGTTAAACCAGGATAAGATGTAATGTTTTACAACCTAATACTTTTTTTAGAGATATAGTGGGAAGGAGAAGGGCGGAATAAGGGAGGGTAATGGGGGGGCATTCCTGGGGGTAATTGCAATATCCAGAATATATACACATTTTATATTATTTTGTTAAAAACTTGTATGGTTGTTCAAAAATAAAAAATTAAAAAGAAAGAATTAACCTGTATTATACAATATAAGATAATACTTTGTTTTCCAAATTAGAGATTGTTTAAACAGAGACAGATAATGTACATTTTATGGGGATGTAAATAATAGTTAATCTCTATTTACAATATTTAATGTTAGAATATTTATACATAGATACATAAAATTATATGTGAAATAACACAATTACTGAGAAATAATGTTGCTTCTAGTTGGTGAAACTTGTAAGACTTTGTAAATGCATTTTTGGCATTGTCTTTGTAAACATTTTAGCTATTTTCTGAGTGATCTAGCATTGTGTCTCATGAGTCTGGCTTTAGAAAACTGAAAACGTGTAGGCTTGAAAATATCCTATTCTGTGATTTCTGTCAAAATATTTTGAAGAGAACATCCTAGTTGTACTTATAAGTGGAACTGTGGTTTGGTGTTATAATATCCTATGCTTGAAACATTTGTTTACTACTAATGGATGATGGCGACTATTATGTATATTCAACTAATAGGAATTGTTTTATCATGTGGCTATAACTGTAGAACTAATAGGAAAATTATGATTGTATTATGCTTCTTATATGGTTCTTAATAGAGATATGGTTCAATAGGCAAACATTTCCTAAATTATGTAGCTGAGGGAGCACATGAAAATATACTAGTTCTTGGTCTTGGTTTTTCTGATAGGTGGAACAAGAAATTTTTTTTTTTAAAGAGAGAGCAGTACAGTGAGAGAGAAAGAGACAATAAATTTTTAGTTAGTTTTTTCATGTGATTTCATTGCTCCAACACTTTGTTGTGTTTGTGGTGCTGGGGTTCAAACCTGTGTCCCTGTGCATGCCAGGCAAGCACCAGAAACACTGAGCCACTGCTCCAGCCCAAGAAATTACTTTTAATTAATTACTTATTGTGGTTTTTTGGGCAATGCCAATTAGTTGAATGAATTCCTAACATTCTACTTAATGTTAAAAGACACATGAAATGAATTTTAGAACAATAATTTTTGTTTTTTTAAGTAACCACTCTTTATAAATAGTTGTTATGCTTTTATTATAATTAGGAAAAACAACAATTTCAACATATTTCAGGATCTTAATATTTTTTGAAATTGTGGCTTTTCTTCAGATAATTTTTAAATAAATGTTTACTTACTATTGTTTATCAGTCTTTATGGTACAGTCAAATCAATTTCAGAATTTGGTGAATAAAACATACAATGAGAAACTAAGCATTGCCAGAACTGTCCTAAATTTTTTGGAGGTATTATAAATGTGAAAAATAAGTATTCTGTAATCAGGAAAGTCTAAAACCTTTTGTTTTAATTTTTTAAAACATAGCTATTATATTATAATATTTTATATATATATATATTAGGATATATTATAATCTATTATAATAATAGATGTGAATGTATTTCCCAATGAAAGAGATGATGTTTTTCATAATGGAATGTTTTATAATTAATAGCCAGTATGAATGAAATGTTTCATAATCTATAGAGCATTTTCTATCAGTTTCATATATGTTATTTTAGATAAAATAATTTTTAAAAAGCTCGGGCTTAATTTTTTATTTATGAAGATACTTTCAACTAAAATTAACTAGCTCCTACACATTTAAATGCATGCTTCAATTTTTAATAATAGCATAAATATTTTCTTAAATGCTATCTGGATTTCCTCACTTTTTAATATACCTGCTTGTTATATTTTTCGTAATATATATTTGGAATGTTCAGATATAGTACATGTTATTTTCTCACACTATAAATTTCATCATTTGTAAATTTATGACCCTACAGATCTGTAAATGAGGCAGGAATTAATAGCTGTGAGTATTTTAATCAATTAATTATACAAAACATTTATTTCTTTTTCTTAACACCACAAATCCTTCATTTTTTGAGTATGTAATCACATGTTTCTAAGACATTAAAATCAGTACTTAAATTTTCCTTTAGATTATTAGCTTTATGATATTTAATGAATTTGATGGAAGTTTTTTCATATCCAAGTTACCTTTTAATATATTTGAACAATCTAGAAATATAAAGGTACAAAGCCTATTTCATACTGTTGTATGGATTTATAAAATTTCTTTCCTGGTGCACTCTTCTGTCTTTCTATAGGGATTTTATCTATATCATTTTGTTTAAACCTCTGACATCTTGTTCTGTATCCTCAGTTCAAGCAAGTGATATCACTTCATAAAACACTAAGAAAACTGGAATAATGAACAAGATTAAAATTCCCCCCATATATTATATGACTCACTGCTATCTGTATTGTTATTGAGGGTGAACTGTTGGTGCACATTTCTGTAATGGACCCTCCCATTATGAATTAATTTCTACCTATTCTCACTCTCATATCAACATTGATCTCTCCCTTACATCTTTCAAGTCTCACGTGAAGTTTTGTATTCCCCTTAACTCTGGTTGGATTATTCTACCAAAATTTATAACCTCTCTCCATTCCTTTATTTGGAGCACTCCCCAAATCTTCTATTTTCTATGGTACTTAGTACTTCCAGCACATAATATAATTTAATTATTTATGATGTTTATTGTCTATTTCCATGTTTGCCCACTACAGTACAAGTTTCACATGTGTCGATGTCTTTGCCCTTTTGTACACTAATCCCTAGAACAGTATCTAATAAATGCTGAACACATATTTATCAGATGGAGGGATCATTGATGAGACTATAACTAGAATTGAGGAAACCAACACACCGAACACATTTGATCGTCATGATCACAACGGCATGGAGCAAATATGGAATGTTGATGTAACCACATTTCATATCTTTAACTACTTCACCATATTTAAAATCAGATGTGAAATCATGATTTCCATTACATATATGTCTGCTCAGCTACAATGTCTTCTCACACTGTTGCATTATTTTCTTCATCTGATTCAAATAATAAAACATACAATGGTATATCTAGGTATCTTATGTAAGGTAGCGACACATTTTTAAACAAATAATAATACTGCTTATCTGTCTCTGAACCAAGCATCTTGTATCTGGAAGCAGAATTTTGCCTTGTGTGTTAAGAATTTCATTTGCTTGTGAGTCTTGAGTTCTTGTTATACTTTTGCAAAATCTATGTACCAGTAGAACAATCATTTAAGCTGCCAAAGGAAGTTATTCACATCTTTTAATAACCTTCCTAAATGCATTCTTCAAGACTTTCCCTGCTTGTTTCAAATGGAAGCAGTCACTATCATCACTGGGGCCCTATAACCCTTTTCCTCTTTTGTACTGAAATTATTATATTTTTATTATATTTAATTTTTGAAAATGAATATATAGCCACAAGATGTTATCATTTATTTGAAAACTTACAACTCCTGCATTTTATCTAAAGTAGTAATTAGCAAATGTTTGTTTTAAAAAGGAACAAAATAAACTCTAATTGTGTGGTAAGTTAAGTACCATGAACTTTTATTAATTAAAATGCTGACTAGGGTCATCAATTTTGGCCACCACTTCCCTCAACCAATGGAGACAGAAAGCTTATACAACTGAGCAATTCTGTGAAGTGCAAGCACTGTATATAATCAAACACTTGAAGGAAGATTTTTGTTCTGCCTCTGACAAGAGGAGAATCATAAATGAGCCTCATGATGCCCTGGGCTTTGTTTCAGAATTTTAGTGTTTATTTGGTTGTTTCAGAAAAGCTTAATAAATCTCTCCCTGGGTTAGAAATCTTTAAAATCCTATGTACTTTCACAGTTGTACACCATGGATAAGGTAGGATTTTTTCAGGGAAGTGAAAACATTTCAAATTCATTAAGCTTAGAAGTAGTTGAACTTTTTTTTTAATTTCCTAAAGTCTTATACTTTTTGTTTAAAACTAACTTGTAAAGTTTGGCAGCTAGTCAAAGAAAATCCTGAAGTGTTTTAAATTTAGACCGCTTCATCTGTTAGATTATTATTACCTTTATGATGTATGTGTGTGTGTGCGCGTGTGTGTGTGTGTGTGTGTAAAATCTGCTCTTCAAATATACATTAGAAAATTCTGCTTAGACTGCTGCTTTAAAAATACTCAACTATATTCCTTATTTTACAGATGGATTAGGATGAGCTTGCATGTATATTTTCAATCATAAAAATGATACATTATCATTTTGAACAAAAAATGCCCATAAGCATCCACATACCAACTACACTTAGTGTATTTTTGTCTGGAGTTCTCAAGCCTGAATATGACAAGGGTAGGAGTGGTTCCTGCTTTTGTAATTTCTTTCATATTGTGGTCATGTGCCATTTTAATTCTGAAACATTTCTGAACCTAATAAAAGACAGTTATGAAACAGAGCATTAAATGCAAGATAAATGTAAACAATTTGTCCTAATAATAAATTTTGCAAATTCTAAATCTATGTTGTATTCAAAAATTACCTCTCATTTTCTCTTCCAAACCTTTAAAATCTTTGTAACTCTATATAAATTTCCTAAAAGTAACTTTTGGTCTTTTCATTTTTTTGATTTAGAACTATATATTTTCAAAACATAGAGGTTTTTTTAGAACTGAGAATTGAAAACCAATTTCATTTTTCATCAGAACTGAATGAAAATAAGTGTCTTTATATTTGACAGTCCTATATAAGCCAGTGATAAGTATGAAAGTGCAATAGGATAGTATGTCAAAAGTATGACTAGTTTTATATTTTATTAATGCACTCATCCTAAAAATAATATTTTCACATCTGAAAAATATATATTTTTTACTACATGGTTACTGAAAATATATGATTTTCAGATTCATCCAAGTAGACTAAATTAGTTGAGGAAATATCACCAAAAGTCCAGGGAAATTAAGGCAGCTAGGAAAATTATCATAAAACTGTTTATGGAGAGGGGAAGGTATAGAGATGGAGAACTTTGGAGTTATGGCTACCCATGAGCTAATCCTAAGATTACTAACTGAAGAGTCTCTTGAGAAAACAAAAATAAAATTCAGGTGGCTTCTGGAAATGTAAACATATCCTGCCTCACACAAGGTAGAATTCACAATGTACACCCAATCAAATAATAGGAAATGTAAAGATTCAGGGAAACACATTCATAATGTAAAAGAATCAAGAATTGGAACTAGCACAGCTTATATCAGAATTAGCAGACAAGAGAGAGCATTTCTACATGTTCAAAACATTAAATGGAGATATGAAATATATGTAAGAACTTCTATAAATTAAACTAATATATGAAATTAAAACACTTTTCATGGCATTAATAGTAGATTAGAAACTAGATTTGTGAACTTAAACTTGATGACAGGAATAAAAATTATTCAAATTCAAAGAGAAATAACTGAGTTATTAAAGAAATGAAAATATGATCACTAAATGTGGACCATCTTCAAGTGGTTGATTTTTGAATAAATGTAATACCATAAACAAATGAAATAGAAAATTTAAAAAAAAAGAAAATATCATATTTGAAAAATTTCTAATTTTGGTTAACACTGGAAGCTCAAAGAATAAAAAATTCACCAAAACCAAATCCCAAGATATATGAAGAAAACTTTACCAGGAATAACAAAATATTCAAATATTCAAGCATGGCTTGAAAAAAACCTAGAGGAAAAACATAATAGGTATACATTAAAAAAAAAAGATGCATTTCAAGAGATTTCTTGTAGGGAAAGTTGCAAATAGTACCTAGCAGAACAAAGACAAACAAAACAGAAACAAAGCAATGGATAGCTTCCTAAAAGAAAGTAAAAAATATAGATATTTTCAAATAACAAAACTTGAAATATGTCATCACCAATGGTCCTTACTATAAGAAATGTTCATTGGACTCCCTTGGGCAGAAGAAACATTATCCACACCCTTAGATGTACACAAAGGAACGTAGAGCACAAGAAACATTCACTCTAAGGATAAATGTGCAAGAGGCTCCCATTTTAATCTCTATAAACTACATGTGCTATGTAACAAATAATAGAACCATATTAACATAGGTAGAAGTTACAGACATGACAAAATTGCATTTTCTCCAGAAGGCAAAGCTTTGACTTTAAATAAACCATCCTGTTGTTCCTATTGTGTATATTAAGTAGCAAATCACCTTAAGATAGGCTGTGGTACATTAAAATTCTCTAAGCCTCAAGCAGGAATGGAGGTGGAATGATGTGATCTTAGAACGCAACCTGCTTTGAGTGACTGCAGGCAGAGAAAGAGCTTCACGAACCAAGAATGTTAGCAGCTACCAGGAAATGGGAAAGGAAACAGATTCTCCCTTCGAACTTTCAGAAGGGAATATAGCTTTGACAAAACTTTAGTTGTCAAAGTAACACCTATGGGGGACTTTGGGCCAATAGGACTGTGAGATTTCCTTTTTATTGTTTAAGCCACTAGGTTTCTGGCAATATATTAAAGTAGAATAAAGATCATTAAAAAGAAAAATTAAAAAATCATAATAGAAACATTTGATTAATATAATAGAAGGTATAAAATGAAGAAAGGGGGACCAAGAAATATGGGGGGAGAATAAAAAAACAAATGGAAAAAGTTAATAAAACACAATCCATCTACATCAATAATGATATTAATGGTGCATTGTCTTTATGTCATTTGCAGGGAAATGTGGAATGGATGAAACATCATGTTCAGTAAGCCAGAAATAAGCCAGTATCAGAAAACAAATAAAACACTTAAGAAATTATGGGGTGCAAGGTAATTTCATGAGTTATCTTATTAATCTAAACTTTTTATTTAGAAATATTCCTAATTGAAACTAACACAATATTAATTAATTTCTAACTTTAGATATTTATTTCTTGGCTATTGTCAAAGGCTTTGAATTCTACACCTTCATAATAATTTAAGAAAACTTTTTATTATAAAATATTGGATGTTTAAATTTTCTGTGGGTTAGATATGTGATATCATTGTTCTCTATAATAATCACAAGTAAAAATTTGCTCCATGGAGCACTATCTCAATTATTCTAAAATGTTTTCAGTATAAATGACAAATAGGTCATTAAAACAACAAATGGTCTAGTCCTATTATTTGGATGTAAACATCTGTTTTGGCTTTAATGTCATAAACATTCAGTTAAAACCAATATTTTTTTTAAATATGAAATATAGTTAGCTTTGAGAATGAAGAATGGAGGTGGGAAAGATAATTTAGTCATTTCAAATGCAAATTTACATGCATATAATCCTGATTTGCATGCATGCAGTCCTAAAATGAATTTATGTATTTGAAGAGGATGACTAAGAATCATTTGATATAGAAAAACATCTGCTACACATATATAGGAATATTATTCAACTTGAGCCAAAATTTACTACATGCATCACATTGACATAATAGAGACTGTAAAACAACAAATAATGAAATATTAAAAAATGCATTGCATTGTTTTAAGGATGCTTTCAGTGATAAATGTGGCCATGTAAAAAACTTTTCACTCATCTGTTTTGTTCTAAATTTGCATGTATCACATACATTTTACTTCTCATACTGCATTTTTTTAAATTTAGAAATGGCAAAAATATGAGATATTTTTATTGTTTTTTATCTTTTTTAATTATTTACTCTTTAAATCTAAATATTTTACTGCACACAATTACATGTTCTGTAAATCAGCAGATAATAATTTATTCAAACCCAATATCATATGATAGAAAAAGATAAATTGATACCTGGGAAATCAAAGCTGTTTTTTCTGAATGGTGAAGTTTTTACTTTAAACTCATTTAAAAGCTGTTTTCCGAATTATTTAAAATGAACTTATTAGTATTTTATCACACAGAAAAAAAAGGTTGATTTTCAGTTTATTCTTCTGCATGAGTTATTTATACCTAAGCATGGATGATTTTTGCAGACACTGTAATAGGCAATCCATGTGCACAGTGTTAAATGCTAAAACATTTTAATTTTGAAATGCACACGGTAGAAAAGGGCACAGCTGCCAGGGGCCAGCCCCAGCTGAACTCAGGTCCCTGAAGGAAAAGTGGAGTCGGCGGCAGGGAGGAACGGCTGGAACCTCCGGGACAAGTTGCAAGCAGACACAGTTTCCTGCTTGAGCAAAATGCCGTCTGTTCTTTATTGTTGAACATTTTTATACAGGTGCACAAACAAGCCTTTCATTATCTGCTTCATTATACAATTATCTTTTCAGTTTCCCAGTAAACTTAAAACATCAACCATTAGTACAATTCATGCCCTCGACTTCCCCACTATCATGACCAAATGTAACTATTTGGTTTAAACTGTTTCAGAGCATCAGACATAAAAATACTTAAAGTATCACCCATTGGTACAATTCATGGCCTCAACCTCCCCATCACATTGACCATATTGTTTAAACCTGCATTTACAAAGGACAGAGACCAAACACTTCATCAAATTGTCCCCCTAAATTCCTTTAGATGTTTCTGCAAACCATTACCTCACTAGATAAGAGAAGCCCTAAAGCTCACTACACTGCATTAGTCTAGAAGCTCTATCTTAGCATAAATGAAAAGTTTCTTATTTCGCTAGATTATGTTACAGGCTATTATAACTCCTGTACCCTATTAACTACTAACCTAAAACTGTTTTGTTATTGTAACCTTACCAAATATTCTATAGCTATCTTAGATCCTATAAATGTTAATCCTATAAAGTTATCTGTGCATCCTAACCTATGGGCTAAAAAGTTAAAAACAAACCCCTGCAAAGACAAAAAAGGTAAACATGTCTTATTTACTGCTAGGGAGTAAAAGCTCATCCTCTGTAACAACAGGAAAGGTAAACATGCCTTTCTCACTCAAAGTTCACAGTACAACGTGAGCATTCAGGATGCTATTGGTAAATGTTTCACGTATATTGTTTCCTTGTTCCTTAGTTTTAATTATTTTGCTTTCTATATCCAATTTTATTTTAAAGTCAGTATAGCTTTGTTTTCCATGATTTCTATATGTGTTATAACAAGTATCCTTCTCAACAATCCGCAACAGTTATCTAAGAATAGAATTCTTATAACAATCACAGAGTTTCAGTATGAGCAAATTCACAATACATATAATTATTAAAACACAGCCAATTCCTAGAAGGGATGGTTTTGGCAATCTCCAGGCCTGGCTTTGCTAGCCCATCCCCAAGCCTGGACTTTGTCAGACAGAACTTCGGTGGACATTGCCTCCTCCACACACCCACATTTTAACTGAGTGAAAACAACTCTATTTCCCATAAACACCAATAAAGGAAAGGTATCACTGAAAGCAGAATTAGTCTAAGAAAATAGCCACAGGAATAAAAAATGAAGCTCACTGTGCTAATTTGTTTTCAATTGTAGGCAGCCTCTTCTCTGTTCTTCCACCTGGAACAACATGGGGAAAAAGAGACTTGGCTTGAGAGAAAATATTGTGTGTTTAACTCTACCTCATGCTGTGTGTGTCAATGCACGATGATGCACCACCTAGATTCTTCTGTAAAGACGGATTTGTCACATTAAGTGGTTATTCTGTTAGTTAGGGTTATAGGGTGCAACAAGGATGGCGCCGAGAAGCCCAGGGGAGGGCGGGCCAACATTGTGAGCGCGCGAAGGCCTAAGCCAATCAAAGAACACCACCAGATTGACAGGCCTTTGGGTCCCATAAAAACATAAAAACAAGTTGACCTTTACTATTATAGGCTCCATGCACTTCCTCTTTTCGCTGGGTTTCTATATAAGCTTGAGTGTGACTGCTAATAAAGGAGTTCCTGCTTGACCTGACTCCCTGCGTTGTTTGATTGTCTTCGGGGAAGGCTGGGGAACAGCACCGCAGTGAGCTCACCTTTCCCGCCACGGAGAGGGTCCCTCGTTCCCTGCTAGCGAGGGGCTGAGTACATCAACCCAACATCTGGCGCCCGAACAGGGACCAGAAGCATGAGCGGGCTAAGCGGTCTTCCACGGTGAGTGAGACCTTAAGATGGGTAACGCAATCTCTTTAAAAGATGAGCCGGCCCTTAAGGCCTTGCTTGTTGAATTCTCGGGGGCTTGAAATCAGTGATCATAATGCCAGAAGGACCTGGGAACATGCTATAGAAGGTGCTCCCTGGGTTCCATGCTCCAATTTATTTTCTTGGACTACCTGGGCGAGGGTGGAACAGATCGCTCTGGAGAGGGAAAAGCAATTCGGCATTGCCCCCCACCTTGGTTTCTACCCTACATTATCAGCGTTAAAGACTTTCTTCCACCCTGATACAGTCCCCGCTCCCCCACCCATGGGGACTCACAAGCACAAGGATGGGGAAATTTCACATGAAGTGTACCAAAAGGTGGATCCCAACCCTGAAGAGAGGACGCAATGGGGTAGTTGGGGTACATTTGAGAAAGGGGGGACCCATGCCCAGCACAAGCACAAATGGTAGAGATCAAAACAAAAGTGAAAGTTACTTCTCCTCATGGCGGATACCTTGGTACTGAGCCCTCGTACCCCCCCCC
>PVKS010031616.1:0-23282 GCA_004027875.1 Aplodontia rufa | reverse complement strand
TTTGGCTGCAAAAGCCACAATATTGTCTTCTCTAATGGCTGAGTAGTATTCCATTGTATATATGTACCAAAGTTTTTGTATGCACTCGTCAAGTGATGGGCATCTGGGTTGGTTCCACAGTCTAGCTAGAGTAAATTGAGCTGCTATAAACATTGATGAAGGCATATCACTATAATATGCTGATTCTAACTCTTTTGGGAAAATACCCAGGAGTGGGATAGCTGGGTCATAAGGTGGTTCCATCCTTAATTTTTTGAGGATTCTCCACACTACTTTCCATAGGGGCTGAACCAGTTTGCAGTCCCACCAGCAGTGTAACAGTGTTCCTCTTTTCCCACAGCTCCTCCAGCATCTGTTATTGTTAGAATTTTTCATTTTTGCCACTCTAACAGGAGTGAGATGGTATCTCATTGAAGTTTTGATTTGCATTTCCCTTATAGCTAATGATGTAGAGCATTTTCGCATATATTTATGGGCTGCCTGGACATCCACTGGAGAGAAGTTTCTTTTAAGTTCTTTAGCCCATTTATTGTTTGGATTATTTGTGAGTTTGGAGTTTAGATTCTTTAGTTCCTTGTATATTTTGGATATTAGCCCTCAGTCCAAGGTGTAGCAAGCAAAGGTTTTCTCTCATTCTGGAGGTTCTATATTGATGGTCTTGACTAGATCTTTAGCTGTGCAAAAACTTTTTTAGTTGAATTGCATCCCATTCATTTATTCTTGATTTTACAGCTTCAGCCATGGGAATTTTAAGAAAGTAGCTGCTGACTCCTATATGCTGTAGTGTTGACCCTACTTCATTTTCTAGTAAGTTTAAAGTTGTTGGCTTAATACCCAGGTCTTTGATCCATTTTGATTTAATTTTTGTGCAGGGTGAAAGATAAGGATCCAGCTTCAGTTGTCTACATATGGCTGTTCAGTTTATCCAATACCATTTGTTGAATAGGCTATCTTTCTTCCACACTATGCTTTTGTCCCCTTTATCAAATATCAAATAGTTAAATATATGGGTTTTTGTCTCAGGATCTTCTATTCAGTTCCACTGATCTTCAATTCTGTTTTGATACCAATACCATGCTGTTTTTGCTACTACAGCTCTGTAGTATAATTTCAGGTCAGGGATTGAGATACCCCCTATTTCTTCCTTTCTGTAAAGTTTTGGCTAGTCTGGGTCTCCTGTTATTCCATATGAACTTGAGAATTGCTTTTTCTATATCTGTGAAGAATGCCATAGGTATCTTGATGGGGATTGCATTGAATCTGTATCGGGCTTTTGGTAGAATGACCATCTTTATTATATTGATTCTGCCTAACCATGATCACGGAATGTTTTTCCATCTACTCAGTTCTTCTGTAATTTCTTTTTTTGGTGTTTGATAGTTTTTTTGAGAGGTCCTTAATATCCTTTGTAAGGTTAATGCTCAAGTATTTCATGTTTTTGGAGGAGATGGTGAATGTGAGAGATTTCCTGATATCTTCTTCTGTGGATTTGTTGCTGGAGTAAAGGAAAGCTAGTGACTTACTGGAGTTGATCTTGTAGCCAGCTACTTTGCTAAAATCACCTATGAGCTCTAGGAGTTTTCTGGCAGATGTTATTGTGTCTTCTAGGTATATAATCATGTCATCAGCAAATAGAGATAACTTAACTTCCTCTTTTCCTATACAAATACTTTTGATTTCCTTGTCTTGCCTGATAGCTCTGGCAAGGGTTTCAAGGACTATATTGAACAAGAGTGGGGATAGCGGACAGCCTTGTCTCGTACCTGAATTCAGTGGAAATGCTTTCAGTTTTTCTCCATTGAGGATAATGTTGGCTTGGGTCTGTAGTAAATGGATCTGACATAGTTAAAGTGTCTTCCCTTGATCCCTATCTTTTCCAAAGTTTTGAGCATAAAGTGGTGTTGAATTTTATCAAATGCCTTCTCTGCATCAATTGAGATGATTATATGATTTTTGTTTTTAATTCTGATTATGCGGTGAATTACATTTATTGATTTACGTATGTTGAACCAGCCTTCTTTTCCTGGAATGAAGCCCACTTGATCATAGTGTATTATATTTTTAATGTGCTTTTGTATTTGATTATCTAAATTTTTATTAAGGATTTTTGAATCAATGTTCATCAGGGAAATTGATCTGTAGTTTTCTTTCCTTGATGTGTATTTGTTGGGCTTTGGAATCAGTTTAATATTTGCCTCATAAAAAGTGTTTGGTAGTGATCCCTCTCTATCAATTTCCTGGCAGAGCTTGTAGAGGATTGGTGTTAGTTCTTCCGTGAAGGCTTGGTAGAATTCTGCCAAATATTCATCTGGACGTGGGCTTTTCTTTTTTGGGACAGCTTTGATTGCTGCTTCAAGTTCACTTTCTGTGATAGATTGGTTTAGGTTTTCAATGTCTTCCTGTGTTAAAGAGTGGATGTCATGTGTGTCCAAGAACCTGTCCATGTCCTCCAGGTTATCAAATTTAGCAGAGTATAAGTTTTCAAAATAGGTTCTGATAATCTTCTGTATGTTGGATGATTCTATGGTGATAGCCCCATTTTCGTCTCTGATTTTGTTGATTTGCTTCATTTCATTCTTCCTTTTGGTGAGGTTGGCAAGAGGTCTGTCGATTTTGTTAATTCTTTTAAAGAACCAACTCTTAGATTTGTTAATAGATTGAATAGCTTTTTTGTTCTCAATTTCATTGATTTCAGCTCTGATTTTGGTAATTTCCTGTCTTCTGTTAGATTTAGGGTTGGACTGTTCCTCCTTTTGTAGTCCTTTGAGTTGAAGCATAAGGCTATTAATTGGATCTCTTTCTAGATTTTTGATGTATGCACTCAGTGCTATAAATTTACCTCTTAAGAAAGCCTTCACACTGTCCCAGAGGTTTTGATATGTTGTATCCTCATTCTTGTTCAATTCCCAAAACTTCTTAGTCTCTGTTCTCATTTCCTCTTTACCCATCCTTCGTTTAAGAGGTAATTATTCAGTTTCCACATATTTGAGTTTCTGTTGTTTCTCTTCTTGTTAATTGCTAAGATCATAGTATTCTGATCTGACGGAATACATGGGATTATATCCACTTTTTTATATTTGCTAAGATTATCCCGGTGAACTAGGATGTGGTCTATTTTAGAGAAGCATCCATGAGCTGATAAGAAGAAGGTAAATTCAGCTGTCTTAGGATGGAATATTCTATAAATGTCTGTTAAGCCCTATTGATTCATAGAGTTGTTTAGATTGGAGATGTCTTTATTGATTTTTGTTTTGATGATCTGTCTAGATTTGATAATGGTGTGTTGAAGTCCCCCAGGATAATTGTGTTGAGATCAATGAGGGGATTAATGTCCTTAAATATGTTTTCCATATATTTGGGGGGGTTGTAATTGGGGGCATAGATGTTAATTATCGTTTTATCTTCTTGATGAACTGTCCCTTTTAGTATGATAAAATAACCCTTTTTGTCCTTTCTGACTAGTTTTAATTTGAAATTAATTTTATCAGAAATTAGAATTGCCACTCCAGCTTGATTTTTTGGGCCACAGGCCTGGTAGACATTTTGCCATTCTTTCACTTTCAGTCTGTGTCTATTTTTGAGTGTCAAATGTGTCTTTTGCAGGCAGCATATTGTTGGATTTTGTTTTTTGACCAGTGGGTTAGTTTGTGTCTTTTAATTGGGGCATTGAGACCATTCACATTCAAGGATAGAGTAGATATGGAAGGCTGATTCTGTGACTTTGTATCGAGTACAGAATTTTGAGTCATCTTGGAAGTCATCTTGTGTATAATATGATTATTGACTCACCCTTGTTTAAGGATTTAGGATATCATTGGCATTTTCTTCTGAATGGAGAACATCTTTGAGAATGTTCCGTAGAGCAGGATTTGTTTTCATGTATCTTGCTAGCTTGAGTTTATCGTTGAAGTATTTAATTTCCCCATTTGAAGCAGAGTTTTGCCGGATATATTATCTTTGGGTGGAAGTTGTTATTTTTTAACACTTGAAAGGTATTTTTCCAAGCTTTTCTGGCCTTCATTGTTTGCTCTGAAAAATCCATAGTGATCCAAATTGGTTTGCCTCTGAATGTGATTTGGGGCTTTCCTCTAGCAGCTTTCAGAATTCTCTCCTTAATTTCTCTGTTATTCATTTTGTATCTGATATGTCTTGGCGAGTTTCTCAATTGATTAGGTCTATTTGGAGTTCTATAAGCATCTTGGATGGGGTATTCCGGATCCATAGTAAAATGAGGGAAGTTCTCACTTATGATTTCGCTTAAAAGGTTCTTGAATCCCCTTGTTTGCTGTTCGGAGTTTTCTTCCAGGCCAATGATTCTCAGATTATTACACCTTATCTCATCAAATATTACTTGGAAGTTCTGATTATGTAATATAAGCTGTTTATCCTGCTTATTGTCTTTGAATTCTACATTGTTTAGCCTATCCTCATTGTCTGACACTTCAAGAGCTGGTGTTCTATTTTCAGTAGAGTAAGCTCTGGTGTTGGTTTCTTCCAGTGAAATTTTGATTTGGTTAACTATGTTTTTCTATCCTGATACCTCTGCTACATTTCTTTTCAGGATGTCTATATCTTTGTATAGCTGATCTTTCATCTCATGGAACTGATCCCTTATTTCCCTGTAGATTTTGTCTCTCATCTCTTGAAATTGCTCTCTGATCTCTTTCCTTATTTCATCTCTCAACTCTTTGATTGCATTACTAATCATAATGCTGACACAATGCCTTTGGTTTTCATCTAGGGCTCCAGCTATGTGGTCCTTTGGTGGAGAGCTTTGGGAATGAGGAAGTGAGTTATTTCCCCTTTTCCTCATTTTCTGAGTCCGAGAGCATGTCTTGTACTTCAAAAAAGTTGCTCTTGGAGGAGTAATTGGAGCTTCCTATGGTTTAGCTTCGTTGTGATGGGTTTCTTTGAGAGAGATCTCATAGTGTATTATGATAGCAAGCCAGTGCCCATTTTGAAGCGTGTCTATTTCTTCAGATAGTATGGTCTCTCTTGGAAAATTGAAGATGAACTGGGATTTTCCCAAGCAGATCCGGAGTCTCAGGAAATGCTACCTCCCTTCAGGTCACCATGTTGGATCCCAGTCAGTTTTCTTTATTCTGAAACAACAACTTCCTGAGGATTTCACAAGCTTTCATTCTTTCAATGTCTAGGCTAACTCTAATTCTGATTTGAAAGTGCACTTTGGTCTACTAAAGATGTGTTTGTGCTCCTTTACTGGAATAAATATGGCTGCTTCATTTTTTGAGCTCAATTTTAGTGGTGAATCCACTTATCATTTTGTGCACCTAAATATATTTTTCACTCAGTCTTGTTTTATCTAACTGGAGTTTTTAATTGCAGTTTTTTACTGATGTCTTTATTCAAAAGGTCAATTATTCAAAGGCTCTAAAAATCTGTGTTTCCTGTTGGGTTTTTTGTGTGCACACTTGTCCTGAGTGTTTGTGTACATGTGTTATATGTTGTGTTCAACATGGTACCAAATTGTCTTATAGATGAGCACTCATGAATTAAATTTAAAAAGAAAAGAAAATGGATCCAAATTACTTTCAGTTAATATGACTTAAACTTTTAAAAAGAGGTTCAATCTAAATCATTTAAATATAAGAGTAAAGATGTGTTTAAGATTACTAGCTCACATGTTTTTCTAGGTGGTCAATCAATAGAATGTTGGTTTCTATAAATGTTTAGAGTGTAACATTTGTAGCTTCTAGGATTTTTCTTCAGCAGGAAAAAGATGGCTGTTATCCTGGTTTCATGGGCAACATAAAGTTAACAATTAAAAACTGAGTAAATTAGATTTAAAATAAATGAGATTAATCTCCACAAATGTGTTTGTTAAAGGAGATATCTGATCAATTCGCAAAGTCAAAATGTTAAAACATCAACTGCTAAGTAAATTCAAGTAATCTTGATTTCTTAGTTTCTATAAGGTGACATATTTGGGTTTATTAATGTTTGTTCTTATAAATTCTATAAGGGGTAACATATATTTGGGTTTATTAAATGTGCTTTTATATATTGGAAACTAAAAAGATATAATTTAAGATTGCTTTTTTCTGGGTCTTCACCAAAAGCAAGTTTATTAATAGTGAAAATTCTAACAGGTGTAATTTTATATGCAAAAATTAAAAAAGATTTCAGCTGTGTATCAATTTAAGTATTATAAATAGCATAAACTAATTGATCTTATTAGGAGGAGTAATTAGAAAGATTCAGAAATTTTATGAGGATTGTTTGAAAATGTAAGTTTAAGAAAGATTCAGCAAATAGGAAAGAGATGTAAGAAAGTTATAGGTATGGAAATATACTTTGATATGAAAATTAGAATGAAGGAAATGTTCCTAGATGAAGAAAGAAATGTTTCTGGATGAAGAAATACAGAGTGCCTAAGTAAGTTGCAGAAGGTTTGTGGAGGGTAAATCTCAAAAGTCTGTGTGGGATTAAATTAAATATAATTGGCACAATTTAGTTATTTAAGGTTTCACTTAAGTTCAAACACTAATGTATTGTTATGAACCAGAATCTAATTCTGTGTGTTGAAGTAACAAGGATTTCTTAAAACATTGATCTGCTTTTATCAAAATAATTCCTGGTGTTAAGTTTAATTACTTAGGAAAACTAAATCTTAAAGGAATTATAGTTTGTACCTGTTTTAAAACCTTTTAAACCATTACTTCATAATACTAAATGAACAACTGTTTTTAGGTTATTACGATATAGCTGACACATTAATATATGTAAACAGAACTATATTTAAGAATTACATGCTGGGGCTACAGTAGTGTCTCAGCAGTTTTGGTGCTTGCCCAGCATGCACAAGTACGTGGGTTCAAGCCCCAGCACCCGTGTACACAACTAAGTGTCAGAACAATGAAAGCCATGTGAAAACCTCAATAAAAAATTGATTTTCTCTGTCTCTCTGTCTCTCTCTCTCTCTCTCACTGTCCTTTACTCTTTAAAAAAAAAAGGAAAAGAATTAGATGCTTATCTAAGCCTTGTTTAAGTGTTATGTAAGATTATAAAATAAAAATTTATGTAGGGTTACAGAGAAGGTAACCAGCATGCTCTCCTTTACACATTGTATTTCAAAACCTGGATTATATCTGTTTGCTTTAATTACATAAATGTTTCATTGTTATATACCAAATAATAAGTTTATCTCTGATCATCAACCCTTTCCTAAATTTAGAAAATTTAAAGCTATTGCTAAACCTGTGCAGACCTGTGATTACTATCATAATATACATGGATTCTGAATTTTTCTTCAAATCTTAAATTTAGTTAATATAAGGACATCTGTATAATTAAAACTGGCTTTGTTGTATATTAGATTTATTCATGTCTTCTAAGAATATAAGTCTTTAAAGGTGTAAAAATTAGGACAGCATTTTACCAAGCTGGTGTTTCCAAACTGAAATTGTTTGTTAAAATGATCTCCTTCAGGTTTATATGGAAACAACAAATTCAGTTAGGGATTTATTTATGTCATTTAATATTTTACAGTTGGATAAAATTAACCTGACTCTCTATACTGGGATAAAATTTAACTGTATTTTTGGAAAGTAATAAGGAAAGCCTAATTTTTTAAAGATTAGCAATGTGTAACATAAAAATGTTTTGCTACCCTTTCCACAAAAAGGAGCACTCTTAGCTTTTGCTTCATTTACATTTGAGATATAAGTTCCTGTGTTAACTAATACTTATATAGACTCAGGTAAATCCTATCGTCTTTCTGGAGAAACTTAGGTAGGCATTGAGAAAACACATCATCATGGACCCTGAGTCCATAGAGGGCTGCATAATTTCAGAGGGCAAATTTATCACTCAGATGCCCCCAGACATTTGGAGGAAGTTACAATAATTGGCATATGGCCCTGATCTGTCTTTAGATAACATCTCCCAGCTTGCAACCTCTGTCTTTCATAACAATGATCAAGAGGAGAAGAAAGAAAAGGAACATAAAGACTGGAAAAAGTTGAGGCACTGGTTATGACCCTGAAAGGAGTGAGCTTCCAGGATAAGGGAGAGAAATGGAATGGACCCCAAGACACAAAAAAGACTTATGTCCATTGTGAAAAAGAGGGTCATTACCTGTGTGAAAGCCCACAGGCCAAGTGACCACCACCAAGACCCTATCCTATCTGTCAGGGCAATCACCAGAGGAATAAAGTCTCCAGGGATGCAGGCCCTCTGGTCCAGAGTTCCCCACACAGGCCTGACCAGGCCAAGGTCAGCTTTAATGGCTACCATGATTCCAAATATCATGCATGAGCCCTGGGTATGCTTCTCCTTAGGGTGCCAAAAGGTCAGTTTCCTCTTGGACATTGGCACTAGCCTTTCCATACTTATCTCTTACTATGGATCCCCCTCCTCTAATACTGTGATGGTGCAAGGAGTGTCTGGAGGGCCTATAACTAAAAACTTGACTCTCCCACTAAGCTGTAAATGGGACAGGATGATATTTTCTTATGCATTCCTGATACTCCAGAGAGTATCCTACTCCTTATTAGGGAGAAATTTACTTTCAAAGATGCAGGATTCTATCATGATAAATCTAGGGCCCCTGGGTCACTATGATTTCATCTATTAAAATGTGATATAAACCCTGAAGTACGGGCCACTAAAGGCATAATTGGGCAAGCAAAAAGTGCAATTCAGTTAAAAAAAAAAAAAAAGCCCTAAAGGATCCTTCTGTCTTTCTAAGCCAGAGGCAGAAACATGGCACCTACTCCAAGGCTTTAAGGTAATTAGTGATGCAGGCCTTCTCCTCCACTCTATGATGCCTAATCCTTATACTCTCTCATTTGAGATCCTAGCTACTTCTACTTAATTTACTATATTAGATGCCTTTTTCTGTACACCCCTAGACTCTCAATTATAATACATCTTTGTCTTTGAGGAACAAAATAACATACCTCATTCTTCCTCTCCTAGTCTCTATGTTAATTTTCATTCTGACATTAACTTTTTGATATCTTAGTTTAGCAGATCCACTCCAACTTAAGATCTGTTGAACTCCTGATGGTGATGAAGATGGAGCAACCCACAAGCACTCCAGACGGCCTTTATCATGGACCCTTGATTGACCCAAACATTCTTAGAAGGAAACCCAAACTGCTTGCCCTTCTTTGCCTCTCCTCAGCTGGAAGTAGCCAAAGAATAGTCATCACCCAATTTCCCATCTTTTACAGAAGCAAAAGTTTCCTTAATTAAAGGGGGGGAGTAAGATGGGGGGGAGAGTTAGGCAGTCAGAGTAGTTAGAAGCTCAAGTCAATCAAGGGAAAATCAGTTCTTCTCCTTTAAGATCAATTTGACATCCCCCAATGCTAGTGAGAAGGATCTGGCAAGGTGGGTCCAGATGCAGACACTCCCTTCTGCTAAGCCAGGCACCACATTCTTTCTACTCATGCCTGAGGTCCAACCAAAGGCTGGACCCAACCAGAATTTCCCACACCCATGTCCTAGGTTTGGGTGAAGGGAAAGGGTGACCAATTGAAGGGTGAACTTCCTACAATAGGGGCAAACCTCACTGCCTCTTAGGCTCTGTCTCCTTCTCCTACTCTTAGGGAAGTCTGCTCTTTTCCCTATGCTTTACCTTCTATAAAACAAAGTCTGTCTACTATGCTTGCCTTGGTGTCCCTGGGTTTCATTCTTTGACTTTGAGAGGACGCAAACCCAACATCCACAAAACTGGCATCAATATTACCAGCTTTTAGACTAATATTGCTTTTCCTTAATTGTACTAATCTTTTAAATCACATAGATAACCTCTATCACTGTCCCTCTCTCTTTACAAAAAAACAAAAAGTTGAATGAGAAACCCTTGTTACAATAACACTAACCTTTGTAATTATTCATGCAATTACCATTATTGAAATCCTTTTTCTTCCCCATAGGGCTTTTATTTTTTTAAGAGAGAGATAGAGAATCAACTTTCTTTAGCTTTTTTCCCCTGTGGCCTCTGTTGCTCTGACACTTCGTTGTGTATGTGGTTCTGGAGTTCAAACCTGCACCCTTACACGTGCCATACAAGCACTATAACTGCTGATCCACCACTCCATTCTGCCCATAAGGCTTTGAGCTACAGTCTAATGTCCATTAATTTCAATACACAGAACTCCATTGGGCAATTTGTTCAGGGCATATCTAAAGGGTACAAAATACCCCAGAATGTAATTGGGAATGTCTTAATTTCTCTCTCGTTTTAAGGGAATTCTTGCTAGATACAGGATTCTTGGTTGAAAAGCTTTTCTTATAGCACTTTGAATACATTAGCACATTGCCTTCTCATATCCAGTGTGCTGATAAGCAATCCTTTATAAAAATGAAGGATGTACACTAACATACATACAGTATATCTTTAAAAATTCAAATAATACCAATAGAAAATTGTTTGGAGTTTTTCTTATAATTAACTGAAATGTATACAATTGTATTTTGATGCTTCCACTGAGAACTGTTTTATAGCAAACTGTTCAAGAAAACAATGCAGCATAGTATAGTAAGGAATCTCTTATGAGAATTTTATGTTTAATTATAAGATATAAAACATTTTTTCTTCCTAGTTTGAGGAAGAAAAAGATGTTTGAAACAGACATCTGTTTATGGCCTGCAGAAATTGCAAGGTGTATGAGACTATCTTTCTCCTGAAGCATAAAGCAATCCCTGGGTCTTCTCTCCTGCTATACCCTGCATAGGCAGCAGTTTGAAGCCACAGTTCTGTTGGTTCTTCTCTCAGAACATGTAAAAATGCCTCCCTGACTCAGTACTGAGCAGAACAATAAAGGGTTGTATATTTAGGGTTCTATATTTGAAAATTCACGAATATCGAAATTTTTCTCTAAACTGATAAACCAAAACTTTTTAAAATGTGTTATTCCTGAATTTCTTTCTTAAATATAAAATGCTGGTATTAACACTTTTTCTTTACTACTCAGAGTCAGTTTTATAAGCATTAATTTCACCAGAGTGTTCTAAGCTATTCATAATGTTTCTGCCTCCTTTCTCAGGATCAGTTATCATCTCTTGCAGCAATTATAATACCTATCTCCAGTACAAATAGAGTTGACAAATTTACAAAGAAATGAAATAAAAATAGCAATTGCCCTTAATCTGAGAATTTTTTCACTCATAAAATAAAAACAATCATTGTAAGAATTAGAAAAAAATACATATGGCCCTGGCACATAAAAAATGTTCAATAAATGATGAACACCAACATGATAGTTAGTAACCTAATATAATAGTACGTATAAGAGAAAGTGGAGGCATGGCTATAGTTGTAAGTAATAGAAAGTTAATGCTGGAGCTCAGAAGGACAAACTCCCCTTGAGTTACGATGGATTATATCCCAATAAACTCATTGCAATTTAAACACATCATGAGTTTAAAAAAATATAATTCACTTAATGCACTATCCTACCAAACATCATACCAAACATACCAAACATCATAGCTTAGCAATATAGTACAACACAGAATATTGGTCATGTAGACTGGAGAACACATAGCTAACTTGGAGCTATGGCTGGCTGCTGTTGCCCAGTATTATGAGAAAGTATTGTACTACAATATTCTAGCTCCAGAAAAGATCAAAATCCAAAATTCAATGAACTATTTCAAGCATTACATTTGTACCATGGTAAGTTAAAATAATGTAAGTCAAGCCACCATAAGTCAGGAACCATCTGTTATTAAACTTTCACATCTTTCCATTATTCTATCTATTAAATCTTACTCACCTTCTAAAGCATAACTCACAATCTCTACCACCAAGAATCGAGAATTAAACCCTATTTCTAACAGTTAAAACTGTAAAAGATATTAGATGATTTATTGAAAGGAATTGGTTAGGAAATTACTGGACCTGACTAACATGTCAGAAATTTATAGGGTAGTCCATTGGAAAGGGTAAGCTACAGGCTGGGTTGTAGCTTAGTGGTAAAGCACTTGTGTAGTATGTGCAAAGCCCTATATTCAATACCCCTGTCCAAAATAGGGGGGAAAGGCAGAGGAAAATTGGCATGCTACAACTCCCCAGCATGAGCAGAAGCTTCTGTTCCAAGTTCTAGGAAGCCTCTTTTCTTAAGGCCTTTCAATTGATTGAATCAGGTTTACCTAAATTATATAGAATGATCTACTTTACTTGAAGTCAAATTACTAGAAACATTAATCACATCTATAAAATATTTCCACACCAATACCTAGATTACTATTTAACTGAGTAACTGGGAATTACAGTTAAGCCATGCTCAGATATACATTAATCATTACATCCCTTCACTCAAATAGTCTCGTATCTCCAGTAAAGTACCAACTAGGGTGGGTCTTTATAATTAAGTACACAGGAGTATGCTATTCCTCCAACTAAGAAACCTTTGACAAAAACCATGAATTACCATCATTGTTTCCAAACACTCAAAATTGAAACTCAATAAATCTTTGTTTAAATATATTCCCTCACAACACCATTCTAATAAGGAATAATATTTTCTGATGGCTGTGTTTGCTAGAAGTTTAATCTGAAGAAATGGGAAGTTATCTTCTTGCACATTAGCCAAAGGAAGTAGATAGTATTGATTTCTCTTTTCTACAGCAGGAAAACTGCTTATTTCTTAAATTAATATCTTTAGAAGATATACATTGTGTATGTGTATGTGTGCTGGTGTGTGTATATGTGGCAGGATGGTAAATTAAATGAGAGACAACTTCATTTACCTCATCAATGCTTTATCACTGGGTTTACAGGTTTGCAGAGATTATACATTTTTAAAATATTGTTCATCATGTTTTAACTGTCAATGTCTTGCAGAGGGAAAAGATGTGCATGTGTGCTTCATTTTAGCAGAGGTTATTCCAGTGGTCATGGTCATTTCAGAAAATTCTCCATTTCCAGAGGAAGGTATTTTGAGTGAATCATTTGATGTGGCCATTAACTTGTCATTCCCCAAATAAATTAACAAAATAAAAATGAGTGAAAATAATGCTATTTTTTGGGGAAATGTAAAAATAATCCTCATTGTGTCAGGAGATGATTTACAAATAGAAATAAGGTCCTAAAAAAAGCTATGATAAATAGATAAAATGGATAAATGGCAAATGACTGAGGGAAAAGATAACTACTGAGAGAGAAAGGCAAATACTTCAAATACTATTCTGAAAACTATCCTACTGGATCTAGTTCTGAACAAGACTAGAAACTGAATGGAGAAGATATTATAGACGCTCAAGGAGAGAATATCAAAAGCAAATACAAGAACATGATATAGTCAAATACATCTCATAGCACCTTCATAAAGTCTAGAAAAAAAGACAAAAATACTCTAAATGGAAATCGAGTGGTAAAGGGATAGGGAGCAACAAAAAATAAAAAACACCCATTAAAGTTTTCAGAGACACTAATGAGAAAAAAAAAGTTGGACTCTAAAGAGATCAAGATGTCTAACAAGCAATCCTGTTGGGCTGAAAGAGTTGAAGGAGTTTCAGACTATCAAACACTAAAGCATCTAATGGAATGTCTCCTGAAAAGTGTTCTGGTGCTTATGAATCCAAAGTGTATACAATAATGCATTTAAGAGCCTACTGATGACAAAGGAGACACTTAAGAGTACCAAACTCAGTTATGTAATTAGTCAGGAAGCCAAGAGGTGCCTACCTTCCTAAAGGAAAAGAGTCACCAAGATTATTGTGGCTTGATAAAGATGATCCATTTTGCTTCCCTCTGGGATGCAAAATTCTAGGGCAGGTGAAATAATATTCACAAAGAGATCAGGAAATTCTGGGAAGAAAGGTAGGGCCATGAATATGTGTACAGGTGAAGAGTTTTGTAGTAAAGAATGATCTTGAAGACTGGCAACATTGAAAGACAGGATGCCAGGCAAACTCTACAAGGAAGAATGATTCTGGACTGAGGAACTGAGTTAAAAATGGCATATGAGATGATGATGAAGTTGGTTCCAGTACAATCAAAGACACTCTGATCACTATTCACCAAAGATGATAATACAACTTGGAGAACTGTGGCTGAGTGTGAAATGCGAGAGCCCATAGCTAACTTCCAGAATGAGAAAGGCAGAGGGAGTACAGCAAAAATGATCAATGGTTAGTTAGGAGAGTGATATCATCAAGATGACAGAGTAGGAGATACCAGATTTCCTTCTCTCCACAAAGTGTGAGACAGCAAGAAAGAGCACTTATTCATAAAATAAAAGAGCCCAAAGGAAAATCAACTGCCCATTCAAGAATCTGCAGCAGCACAGTGGAGGAAAACAATGGAGAATAAACACACAGAGCAGGTTGCTGGTGAGATCAGCATACCTGAGAGGCCAGGAGGTGGCTAGGAGCAAAGAAGAAAGGTAATGACTATTACTTTGAGCCATACAGTGGGAATCACAGTGCTTCCCAGTTTCCTGCTACACAGAGGACAACAGAATCTTTTGCCACCAAGGTAACCAACTGTCATTCCCACTGGAAATCCAAAAAGGAAGACATGACTGTGAACCCTTTGCAACCTAGGAAACAGCTGCAATTGAGCTGCTTTGAGAAAGGGGCTAACAACAATCTCACACCCTCCATTCCCCCGCCCTTGAGCCACAACTGCTCTGAACACACCTGTACTCCAAACCCAGGTGTTGTGGCTTCATTGGGCTTACCCATATCTCAGATATCAGAGCCATTGTCCTTTGGATCTAGAAACACTCCAGGTCTCCAAGACAAGCCATCAGTTCACTTGCCCACACTCCATGAATTGGCTCAGCTGCGTAGACATCTGGACCCTCCCTAGCTCTGGAGCCACTCTAACTCTGCATATGCCTATGCTCAGTTTCTCTGATCCCCAGCAAACTCAAAGTATTCACACCCTGCATGCATTTACCAACATGGCAGCAGGCATGACTTCCATCTCTGCACCAGTGCAAGTAGCACCCCAGACCGCAAAGCTGTACTTCCTGCACTCATACCCATGCTTAAGACCTCAGCCCCTTGACCATTCCACAAGTATCATTCATAAGACACCAGTACCACCACTACTGAAAGTAAGGCCCTAAGCCAGACTCTACCATGAGGGATCCCCTCTGCCATGACTTTCTATGGTGGGAGAAAAAAAGATTGATTTGTCCTAGATTCCATAATGACCAAAAGCTCCAACGAGAGAATTTAGCTGGCTCAACTGCAAAGAGACAACAAACTGGCAGCCTCACTGCTGGGAATTTCACTATAAGGAAACATCTTTCCGCAATGAGCCTCATCTTGTTCATTGGGAGGAGCAGTCACATCTTCAAGATTTGGCTGCTCCTCCCAATGAACAGATACCAACATAAGGCAACAAGAAACAAAGACCAAGGAAAAAAGTGCCAGAAGAATATAATAATCTCCTAGTGACTGAGAACAAATATAAAGAGATTGCTGAACAACCAGGAAAAGAAGTCAAAATAATCATTTTAAGAAAAATAAACTTCAAAAAATATAGAGAAATAATTTAATGAAATCAGGAAAATAATAAGTGACCAAAATGAAAAACATAAGAAAGAGATTAAAATTAGTTTCTAAAAAACAAAATGAAATTCTGGAGCTGAAAAATTAACAATGAATGAAAATAAAAATATAACAGACAGCATCAACAGTAGAATTGATCAAACAGAACAAAAACTCTGTGATCTTGAAGATAGATTATTTTAAAATGTTTTGTCAGAGGAGGTAAAAGGAAAAAAGAATAAGGAAGAATAAAGAAAGCTTTCAAACTTATAGTGTTGGGCACTGTGCAAAAGACAAACGCTGCGCCGGACGCCATGACACTTCTTCTTCTTCTCTTAAGCTTCCTCTTTCATACTTCGTGTGCTCTGAGCAAAAGAGTGCAAAAAAACTGTGCGTTTGGGGGCTGCTTCCTCTTTCTTTCTGTACCCCTTTAAACTATCTTCCGGTTAGTGATAGCTGACAACACCAACATGACAGTCCCTCATTGGCTGGGATAAGCCTATCTACCGCTTCACCACTGGATCCTTAGCATTCTCCCCTATCTATAAAAACCCGCATGCCTTGGAAATAAACGGATTTGAGCTGCCACCTTCTTTGTGTCACTGACTCATTTCTCCAGCCGAGACGGAGGGGGTCTCCAATGAGGGGGATCCAGACTACGGTCGCGGCACTCACCCTCCTGCTCGGCCCCTGGGGAACTGTTTGACTGATCTGAGCCATCCCACCCACCCTCAGGGACGCCTAAGGTAGTGACATTATAGGACAGCATCAAAAGAAAAAGCACTTGAGTTATAGGACTTATAAATGAAGACAGAGACAAAAGGGTAGAAAGTGTATTTAATGAAGGGAGAACAGAGAAATTTCTGAACCTAGAAAAAAAATACATATCTAAGTATAGGACAGTCAAAGGTCTCCAATCAGATTTTAATCCAAAGTATAATATACCAAGACACATTATAACTAAACTCTCAAAAAATCAGAGAGAGGATCAGGAAGGCAACAGGAGAAAAGAAACAAATCAAAGAGAGTTCCACCAAGGTCAGCACTGTATCTCTCACCAAGAACCTGATAGGCCAGAAGAGAGTTGGATACTGTCAAAAAGTGCTAAGGAAAAAACAAAAACAAAACGTGCCATTCAAGAACATTGTACTTGGCAAATCTGCCCTTCAGAAAGGAAGAAGACATAAAGACTTTCCCAAACAAACAAAAGCTGAGAGTTTATTACCACTGGGCAAGCTTTAGTAGAATTGCTGAGAGGCTGGAGTGGTGGCTCAGTGGTTAGGGTGCTTGCCTGGCATGCACGAGTACATGAGTTCAAATCCCAGCACCACATACACATCTAAGTCTTGGAGCAACGAGGGCCACAAGAAAAACTAAATAAAATTAATTCTCTTTCTCTCTGTCTCTCTCTCTCTTTCTCTCTCTCTTGTCCCTCTCTTTTAAAAAAATAATAAAGGAATTGCTGAAAGGAGTTACTCAAGCTGAAAGAAAAAGTGCACCAATTAATAGCATGATAATATCTGAAGTTTGAAACAGCCAAATTTTAAATACTCAGGTAAGGTAATGGTGGACTGTAAATCACTTACAACTTTAGCAAGAAGATTAAAAGACAAAATATGAAAATGGTAGTAGCCACAAACATTGTTAAAGAATATATAATATAAAAGGATATAAACTGTGACATAGAAAACTTAAAAGGGAGGTGGAAAATAGTGTAGAGTTATTTCATTTGATCAAAGTTTTTATTAGCTGAACAGAGCCTAATATAACTATGTAAGCCCCCTGGTAATCATGAGGCAAAAACCTAGCATAGATACACAGAAGATAAAAAGTGAGGAATCAAAGGACAAATTGAGAGAAAAATCATCCAATCACAAAAGAAAGCAGCAAGTGAGGAAGGAGGAACAAAGACACCTGAAGATAATTAAAAAAATAGCAATAATAAGTTTTTATGCATCAATAATTATCCTTAATGTAAATGGATTAAATTTTTGAATCAAAAGACACAGAAAAAGTAAACAAATAAAAATAAGAGCAAATTGCATGCTGCATTTAAGAACATGCACTGATTATGAAACAGAAATAGATATTCCATCAGACATTGATAAAAGGCAACAACAAACACACCATACACACACAGACAAAAAACATAAGTAACTCTGATAGAAGCTAAAACTGACTTTAGGTCCAAATCTGTAAAATGAGACAGCTTCAATATATAATAACAAGGGATCAACTTATCAAGATTCCTGGTTACTGAACTGGAGCAAATTATATTCCATGCTTGTAAGATTATGTCAAAATGAACCCCAATGTCATATATAATGCACTAATAAATAAAGATACGACTAGGAAGATGGCGGTGGTTGCAGCCACTCAGCAGTGCTGACCAAGAAATCTCTACATGGACTCAGGACACCAATGGTGAGAGAAGTGCTATACTGTGTGGTGGATGGGTGTTTTCTCCCACAATTCATTAATATCAAAGGAAAGAAGCTTAATAACACAGAGCCGTAAGCAAATTGATAGTTATGTACCTCTGCCAGCTACCCAGCCTATGGGTGGGGAATTAGCCTGGAAGGGAGGAAGCTGCATGTAACTAATTTAACTCACCCAGAGCAGCAGCAAGCCTTGCAGAAACTGGGTGTGGAAACCTGTCCTCTTAGTCTGCGCTGGATGCGGCAGCAGCCCTGGGGATGTTTTAATACCCAGAGACCCCAAATCTGACCACGCAAAGAAGTAGGACAGCACTGCCATCTTGATTCCTCACAGAGGGCGCTTCAGCACACTCCTTCATCAAAAGTGAAAACAAAAACATCAGCTATGGTGCAGATTAGAGACTCAGTCTGGAGGAGCAGAGGAGCAGCTCCAAATACACAGTGTCTTGACTGTCTGCCCTGGGGGCTGTGTGGGCCTGAAAGACCCTCCCTATTGGTCTTGCCACTTGCATTTCCTGCCCACCCCCTTACACAACTGAACTGTGGGAGGAGCCTTTGAGCACCACTCTACTCAATAGGGCCTAATCAGCCAGGTTAATCTCCAGCGGCAGGTACAACAGACACTGCCTGAAACTCTCAGACAAGGTAGTGAGTAGCATCAGCCTCAGGGACCTCTGAACAAAAGAGGCAGCCTGGCTTCAGTGCCTTCCTCCACTTTCAGACTTTGATTTCTGTGTTCAGACAAGGTCCCAGAGGTCCTGACTTCTCCAACTGGGACTGAGGGACTGGGCTTCCATGTTCCCTATTGGTTGCATTTGAGACCTCCAGAAACACTGGTCTAGCTCAGCTGGTATCTCTTTCATGCCTGCCACCCCTTTCTGGAGTTGTGACCACCCCACACATCATCTCTTGGGACCTTGGAAGATCACAAGATACCCAAAATAGGGGTGAAGCCATCCCAGGGAAGCTGGGTCCAGGTCGGCCACGCTCCTTGAAACAGTAAGAGTTCCATATAGCTACTCCAGGATCCACAAGACTCCCAGCACCTCCTGGGTCCCCACTTGAAGAAGGACAGGAGTTTGGGTAGGCAGATACTAATCTGCCCAAGAGTGCAACTCAGGTAGCCCTGAAGTCAGCTCCCACAGGAAGCAGGGAAGGTCATTGTTTGCAACCCCACTACAGGAGAAAAATACTGGGAAGCCTCCTGGGAATATCATTGTCAGCTGAGATCATCAAATCTCATTCCCTCCAACACACAGGGAAGTATCACCATCTAGATGTAAGCTATGAACATGATACATATAGACCTTGGTGGTAATAATTCAGAACCTTCCCAGCTCTATTTTTTTTTTCTTTCATTATTACTGAAATTGGTGTTCCTGGGTGTATGCATTTTTGTTTGTTTGTATGTCTATGTGGGTTGGCTTTTACTGTCACTCTGACTTCTTGTGTTTGATTGCTGTATCCATATCATTGGGGTCCAATCTGGGGTAGACTTCATGATAGCAAACTAGACCTCTTCTTCCCTGGGTCAAAGAGACCCCCACTCTATACTAAACTCTTCTTCTCTTTACTTTGTCAATTCCTAAACTGTATGCTTTTTTCCTCCCTCAAAGTCTTTACCCCACTCTCATCTGATTTCTGATTCTTAATAGAATAGCCTACATCACTCTACCACCTTGTAGCTCTATATCCCAAGTCATAAGTTCCACACTACCTTCCTACCTCATTCCATCTGCTCTCTAGACATTTTTCCCCCTCATTCATAGAGGCTGTGCTAAACTGAAGAGAACATCGTACTTGATAATGGGTGTTTGCTTGCTATCTAAACATAGTGTGAGAGCTCTCATGGAAGAAAACTGCTAATCCAATTGCTCCTATAGATGCTAATCAACACTAACCGCTACAGTTGTCATTGTATGGTGTATGAGCTGGCTGCACTTATTGACTTCTACCCCCTACCACTTGAGGTATTGGGAAACCTAAAGGTTCACAATACTTCACTGACTGGAATGACAACCATTGAACTGTGCTACACAAATTGATCCCCAACTAAGCAAAGAGATAAGAAGCTCCAATTCTATCAGCAAAGCCTCCAAGAGAATTATTCATGGTTGGACCTCAAGCCACACTTCCTGTAACTGAAAATTAGGAAAAAGGGAAATAAGTCCCCTCCTCAACCTCACAGCTCTCCAGCCAAGCAGTCCATGGTTGGGGTCCTAGATGAAAATCTAGAAAAATGTATCAACCATATGATTAATAATTCAGTCAAAGAATTGAAAGAAGATCTAAGGAAAGAGATAAAAGAGCAATTTCAGGAGATGAGAGACCATATCTATAAAGAGATAGGCATCCTGAAAAGAGATGTAGCAGAGCTCTCAGAAATGAAAAATACTGTAAACCAAATCAAAAGCTCATGGGAAGATACTAATATCAGAGTAAACTCAATAGGAAATAGAATCTCAGATCTTGAAAAACAAGCATCAGATAATGAAGACAGGCTGAGCAACACTGAGTTCAAGGAGGACAGACAAGAAAAGAAACTTATTGTACATGATCAGAACTTCTAAGTAGTATCTGACAAGATGAGAATAAATAGTTTCAGAGTAATTGGGACTGAAGAAAGCATTGAACAACAAACAAGGGCCATTAAGAACCTTCTAAGTAAAGTTGAAAAGGTGAATTTCCCCCATATCAGAATACCAAATTCAAGACACCTACAGGACATCAAAGAGACCTAACCAAATAAGAAATTCACTAAGACACACCATCTATAAAATGAATAACAGAAAACTTAAGGAGAAAATCCTAAATGCAGCTAAGGAAAAATACCAAATCACATTCAGAGGCAGACCAATTCAGTTTACTATGGATTTCTCAGTCAGATAATAAAGGCCAGGAGAGCATAGAATATTTTTCAAACTTCAAAAGAAAACAATTTTCAGCCAAAGATAATATACCCTACAAAACTTAGCTTTAAATGTGATGGGGAAATTAAATACTTCAATGAAAAATTCAAGCTAGCAAGATACACGAACACAAAGCCTGCACTACAAAATATTCTCAAGGACATACTTCATTCAGAGGAACACACTAACAACTCCCAAAACCCTTAAACAAAAGAAAGTCAATAAACATAATACACACCAAAAGATATCCAAGATGGTGCAAAACACAGAGATAGTCATAATGTCAGGGACCCAGATTCCCACATCTATTCTAACTCTGAATGTGAATGGACACAACACCCCAATTAAAAGATGTAGATTGATTTACTGGATCAAAAACAAAATCAAACAATATGCTGCCTATAGGAGACATGTGGGGGGCTGGATTGTCCCCCGGGGGCCGATCAGGAGGAGGGTGAGTGCTGATGGCTGGAACCCCAGTCCCCCCTCGTCTGGGGACCCCTTTCCTCCCAGCTGGGGAAACGAGGCAACCACACGCAGCTGATGGCAGCTCAGAATCCATTTATTACTAAGGCACACGGGTTTTTATAGAGGAGGAGGGGAGACAGCCAAGGTATCAATAATCCTTCTAAGGGAGTTGCCAGGTGTTATGTAGATTTCAGTACAGACAAAAGATAGGAACATTCTGTAGTTGATACATTCTGACCCACCCTGTTTGACCTTTTGTATAACAAAGCACTACCTAGCAGGCCCTCCTGAAGGAATTTATACAAATAGTAACAAGATCGCTCCAGGGCAGCTGATGAAACGGAGTGGAGGTCAGACCGAAGGTCAGACCCCAACAGAGACATACCTTAAAATAAAAAATAGCCATAGAATGAAGGTGAAAGGTTGGTGAAATGTCCACCAGGCTTGTGGCCCAAAAAATCAAGCTGCTCTTGCAATCCTAATATCTGATGAAGTTAATTTTGACCAAAAAATAGTCAGAAAGGACAAAAAAGGTCACTATATCATAGCTAAAGAAAAAATTCATCAGGAAGACGTAATGATATTTAACATTTATGCCCCCAATTACAACCCTCGCAAACATATGGGAAAAAAGGACATTAAACCTCTCATCGATCTCAACACAATAATACTGGGGGACCTCAATACACCACTATCAACAATAGGCAGATCATCAAAGCAAAAATACCAACAAAGATGTCTCTAACATAAACAACTCTATTAATAAACTGCACTTAACAGGCATTTATAGAATATTCCATCCTAAGTCAACTGATTTTACCTTCTTCTTAGCAGCTCATGGATCCATCTCCAAAAATAGACTACATCCCAGTCCATAGAGCTAACTTTAAGAAATACACGCACAAAAAAAAAATTGATATAGTCCCATGTATCCTGTCAGACCACAGTGCTATGATCTTAGCAATTAATAACAAGAAAAACAACAGAAACTTCTCAAATACTTGGAAATTGAATAATACCCTCTTAAATGAAGAATGGATAAAAGAAGTATTGAAAATAGAAATCAAGAAATTCTTGGAAATATATGAGAATGATGAAACAACATATCAAAATCTCTGGGATAGTATGAAAGCATTCTTAAGAGGTAAATTAATAGCACTGAGTACCTTCATCAAAAATCAGGAAAGATCCCAAATAAATAGCCTTATGCTCCATTCGAATTCCTGTGAAAAGAGGAACAACTGTTCCCAAACCTAGTACAAAACAGGAAATAACAAAACTCAGAGCTGAAATCAATGAAATTGAGAACAAAAAAAAAATTACAAATTATCAACAAAAGAGTTAGTTCTTTGAATAATTAAATAAGCTCAACAGACTCCTTGCCAACCTAACCAAAAGGAAAAAATGAATTGAAGCAAATCAATGAAATCAAAGATGAAAACAGAGATATCACCACTGACACCACTGACTCAACCAAAATCCAGAAGATTATCAGAACTTATTTTGAAAAATTATACTCTGCCAATTTTGATAATCTGGAAGAAATGGGCAAATATCTGGCCACATACATCATTCCCAACTAAACACTGGAGGACATTGAAATGTTAAACCAACCAATCTCAGGTAGCGAAATCAAACAGCAATCAGAAGCCTTCCAAAAAAGAAAAGCCCAGAACCTGATGGATTCACAGCAGAATTCTACCAGACCTTTACAGAACAATTAACATCGATCCTCTACAAGCTTTTCCACGAAATTGAAAGGGCTAGAACACTATCAAACACTTTTATTTTTATTTTTTTAAAGAGAGAGGGACAGGGGCTGGAGCGGTGGCTCAGTGGTTACAGCGCTTGCCCAGCATGCACGAGTACACGGGTTCAATCCCCAGCACCACATGCACAATTAAGTGTTGGAGCAATGAAAAACTCAATAAAATGGATTCTTTAAAAAAAAAAAAAAAAGGAGGGGTAGAGGGACAGTGAGAGAGAGAGA